>VNJV01000414.1:0-50659 GCA_008042635.1 Drosophila nikananu | reverse complement strand
AGACGGACAGACGGACCGACGGACAGACGGACAGACGGACATGGCTAGATCGACTCGGCTGTTGATGCTGATCAAGAATATATATACTTTATAGGGTCGGAGATGTCTCCTTCACTGCGTTGCAAACTTCTGACTAAAATTATAATACCCTGCAAGGGTATAAAAAGTTAATAAAAGTATCTAAATAAATGATTAATTTTAATTTTATGTTCCAGCAACACCTTTCTTCGCGTGCAGGTCAAAGCCAGTTGCTTCACCTTCCAAGGACGAATTAAAAAGGCAAAGTGAACCATTTCGGTATCCAATACACAGTGCCAAATATACATATATTGCTATATATATAAACATGTACTTGTATATTCCACTGTTTGCTCTATGTTCTCCGTGTCCTCTGTTCCAATTTTCTCGAGCAATGCCAATTATTTTCAGCTCTTAGTCATAATTTACCAAGTGAACGCCTGCACATGACGATGGAAATGCATTCCATATAACCTCCGTTTAGGTGTAGCCTGTTGTAATCCAAATATATTTACATACACCAGGATATATACATACTGGCATATATATTTGTTTACCCTTTTTGGCTGACGACATGTGCATAGATTTCCATTGCCTTGAACTACTAATAATTGCTTGAAATTGAAACAAACTGAGCTAAATTCATTGTTAATGAAGGAAGAGGTGGGTGTGGAGGTACTACAGATCTACAAATTATTTTCCAATTAGTAGTTCCAATTAGTATTTTTTTGCAAGCTTTCAGATGTATACATACATTTATAATTTAAAGTTTAAAAAATAATTGAAAGAAATTAATTGACTTTTAGCAATAAGCTTTGTAAATTGTCTGCAAGCTTTGGGGTTTTATTTATTAAGTTTCTAGGAATTTTATTAGTTGAAAAGGCTTAAGATCTTTATTAAAAATTATGTTTTTTGTACATTTTTACTACTAATTTTTATTTATTTATATATTTTTTTCCCATAATTAAAACTATATTTCCAAGACTATTTTTGCTTAAAACGGGTATTGTCTTAGTTACGTTCAAGGATTTTGGCAGCTTATTAATCTTAGGCATTATTTAATATTTTATTAAGATTTTTAAGGGAAATTTCATTGTTTACTTGCTCTCTTTCTCTCACAACAAAACACAAGGCTATTAAACTTTCAATTGAGTTTTGAGGATATTGAGCGATTGTGTTTGTCTTCATTCCGGAACCAACAAAAATGGCCCCAAACTTATTTTTCATTTCCTCTCATCCAGTTTTTCCCCGCAGTTTTTCCCACTAACAGGGACACAAAAATATGGGAGGGTAGAAAGAAAAAAAATACAGAAAATACAAATTGTAGGCGCAATGGCATAAAAACAATGTGAAGATATTTTGCGGCGTAACCTTGAGGTGCACCACCACCACCAACGATAAATAAACCACCAGACCCCCTTTCTCTCACTAGCATGTACATTTTCCTTGGCCCGGGTGGTTATTGATTATTATTTTTTTTAATATATGTATACATATTTGTTTGTGTTTTGCTTTGGCTGCTTTAACATGATTATTATTATTTATAATAAAATCAGCACTAACAACGAGCCGCAACACACACAAACTCAGGAACCAAAATCAAAGTTTCTTGGCTGAAATAAACCTGAAACTAAAGTTTCTCGTGCCGAACCGATGAGTTTCTGCTCAGAAGTCCGTCCATTTTATATTTGAGCAATGGCGGCATTATTAAATTCGTTAAAGCCGCCATTTCCGAGGACAGACCAGGAAGCTGAAGCTCATTAAAGCGAAGCAGAGAGGAAACAACTAGCAATTTCAATAATTCACCACAGGATAACTACAGTGGTTTTGGCCTAAGGAAACCTCAAGAATATCGAGATGTACCAAATAAAATGTAAAATTAATTAGGAGTTCATTTGGGAAATTATGAATCTGCACTTGACAGTTAGTTGTTATATAGAAATATTATTGGTTGTGGTTTATGAAAATCCGTAGAGTTGCTAGATAAATTTAAATATTTATAAAGGTTTTTTAGAGCTTAAATTCAAAAAAGGAAGGTGAAGTATATTACATACAATCTTTGTTCAAATAGTAAATAAAAATAATGAAAAGATTTTCTTAAAAAGAGAAGATGAAATTTATCTCAGTACATTTTTGTAAAAATATAGTTAAATAATAAATAAAAACTTTACCTTGTCTTTTTAAATTGAACTTTATAATCTAATAAATTAAAAATAAAATGTGGTATATATAGACAACCCAAGAGCAGAATTTAAAACTTAATAAATAAAATTATATTAAATATAAATATATATGTAACTATAGCCTTCAGGCCATAGTTGCTCTGGCTTTAAATAAATAATGTAATAAATAAATTGTATTTGTTATTACATTAAAAAATAAATAAATAAATATATATCAATTTGGCCATTTCTTTCTAGAGAGGTAAAGAAAATCCTAAAAAAGACTTTGAGCCTTAATAAATGCAATAATAGTAAATATAAACATCGTAAATAATATACTAGTTAAACCACTTCTTTCTAAATTAAATTTAAAAATTAATAATCAAATGTTTCTACTGATAAAAAATATATGAAAAATACCCTAGAGAATAAAACCCTAAATTTAATGTAAAACTAACAAACGTATTAAAAATATATGAAAAAACATCCAACGAAGACTTAAAGCCTTATTAAATGCAATTTGTAATATTTAATTAATATTTCTTTTACACACAAACTGTGTGTTTGTGCCTGCCTGTGTCCGTTTAGATAAGTAAATGAGTGTGAATCAGGGGGGCAGTGGGTGTGTGGTGTGTGTGGGGTGTGTAGTGCAGTGCAGGGGGTGTAGTGTAGGTAAATAATAGCTGCTGTCTGCTGTGTGTGCGGGGTGTAAGTTGGTCTAGTGTTATCACAGTTTGCTCCAATTTCAAGGCATTACGCTTATGAGAATTTATGTTATGTGTGTGGCGGTGGTGTGTGTTGTTGGTGTGTGTTGTTGGAGTGTGTCTGCTTCTGGGTTGGGTTTTTTGTGGTCAGGACCTGCTGGCGCCCTGCTGCGCGGACTCGTGGCGTCCCTTTTTTTCGGGCCTCTCCTGATTCTGATCGGATTCCCGGGGACCAGGACTGTGCATCCTGTGCCCTGCAATTAGTGGAAAGTACTATTAAAATGTTCCTACTTTAGTTTTTCTACCTGAATACGTTTTTTTAAACGAATATATTATCATATGATTATTCGTAGTATTATCCTGATTTTGGTGCTGAAATATTCAGCGGAAAGGCAAAAACTGGCACTCCATAAAGTTTTCCCATTGCTAATGAAGTTGCCATTGCTCTTTGGCCGTTACACAACTTTTCCGGTCGTTTTCTTCTTGTGTTTACTGTTATTTCTCTTATTTGTAGGCAGGAAAAAGTGTCGGGGGAAAATAGCAAAATAAATAATGGGTGGAAAAAGTATCATGTTGCAATCAATTAATTATGTAATTTCTCAAGCCCATAGAAAAAGTGAAAGCGGTGGGAATTTAATGTTTTTGTTTAATTCAGGGAATTTAAATTGTTTGCCATGTATATTTTTTTTACCAACAAAAGAAGATAAATAGATTGAAAGAGCATTAAGTTTAAACTGATAACAGAAATATAAATTTATAAAATATTCCTTAGAAACATTCCCCTCTTGAGGTGTTCCTAATATTTTGATATTTACCAAATAATATCATATAGTTTGGATAATTGAAGTCTCCAATCTGCCTTTTAACATATTAACTAATTTTCTTAAATTTTATGTGACTTAAAATTCCGCTCTCTCCCCCGTATTAAGCACACATAATCTTTGGCTATTATGAGTGCTCTGCCACAAGGGTGAAACTTTGCAGCTGGTGGCAGGTAGTGATAGCATCACAATTTATGCAAAACATGACAACAACAAAAAAAAAATGGAAAGCGGAAAAGCAAAAGCAGGCGAGGAGCAGGAAGGTGGAAAAATTGCTGAAAATCTTGCATAAATTGCTGGGCGCTCGAAAGTATGCAATAAAAATCACAACAAACATGTGTGTCAGCGCTAGCTGGGTGTCTCTCTCTTTTCTTCTCTCTCTTTCCTTCTCACTCTCTCTTTTTTTTCATTTTCTCTATCTCCGGTTTTCCCGCTCCCTTTGGCTGTTTTTTCGTACCACTCACTCCTATTATTCGTAAGCTTCTTTAGTACACAGGAGTTTTTATTCAGAATCAGATTTTTTTAACTTTTCTGGACTATATATTAAATATTTCTTAAATATTTATGTTGTATTCACCCCAAAAATATATTTCTTATTAACGAAAAAACTTGAGAATTATAGGGATATCATTTCGAGATGTAGATTTATATCTCGTTGAATTATACAAACTACTTGCGTTATATAGATAAAAAAAAACATAATAATAAATATCACGTTAAAAGAAAGCTGAATGCAGTGTTGAAAATGTTAAAAATTTGTTCTTTCTCTTAAAGCTATGCTTCCCGAAAGTAGTATTAAAATTAAAATACTTATCAATAATTGTTGCGAAAATTACAGCTTAAAAAATAAAATAACTAAGCTAAAAATACTTTAATTTGAATTCGGAAAACTGTCCTGAGTTAGTTTTTATAAGGCTAAAAAAACTGTATACTGAACTTCAATTTATTTGCAAATTAATTTTTTTGCAATTTCTTCCCCCCAATTTTAACAAACAAACCCCTTAAAAATTTCGACAAAAATTAAAAATTTTTTTTCCACCAAACATGGCTAGATCGACTCAGCTTTTCATGCTGATCAAGAATATATATGATTTATAGGGTCGGAAATGACTCCTTCACTGCGTTGCAAACTTCTGAGTAAAACTATGATACCCTGCAAGGGTATAAAAACTGCTGTTCGTAAACCTTTTAAATACTCAAAAAACCTTAAGCATATTGGGCAACACTGGACGGCTGCCACACCCACTCCGTTATTAAGGCCCACGCCCACATTTGGCGCCACGCTTCGGCGAAGCTGCAAAGCTTTTAATTAAAGCATTTGCATTTTATATCAGTACACACAGAGAGGTATATATATTTATATATATATACCATCAACGATCTACGCACACAATTACACCTGAGCGGTGCGCCGCAAGTTATGCAGTAGAAAAAATACAGCATTTTTCCCGCACATTTCCGAGGGGTTTTTCTCTTTTTTTTTTTTTTGTTTCGCAGCTTCCTCGGTAATTTTTTTTTGTTCGTACTTTTTCTTTTGTTGTTTGCGAATGGCGAGCGGCGCTTTTGTATCTTAATTGATTTTGCTATGTGTGGGTGTCCTGTGTCGGTGTAAGTGCGCTAATTTTATGATTTGAATAGTGCCTCCACTCGTTCTCCATTTTTCCGCTTTTCACGCCCATTTGTGTCTGTGTCGGTCTGTCTGTGTGTGTGCGTAACTGGGTGCAATTAAGTGAAAAGTGCACACAGCAATGGAGCCCAGGAAATTGCAATTGAATTTGTCTAGGCGCATGGAATTGCGGGGGGGAGGTGTGTGTGTGGGAGAGTGCAGGGACTTAGACAATGAACCCAAGTGCAATAATTAATGAAGCAAAGCCAAATGAGAGAAAATCGAGGAGGCGGAAAGGCTGCAGTTTGATTGATTATTGGATAATGTGCCCTTATTTTTTAAAATGTTTATTTTTGTGTTTAAAGTACAGTTTTTAGTGCAAGTTTATTCTTGCTAAGCATTATCTTTTAATATTTATTTTTACTTAAGAGTTTATTAGGAAAACCTATTAGAGGTCGTAGCAAAAATTTGGTACTCGTTGGGCGCCATTTATGCTGCTTCTTGCCCAAAATTGGGCGCCACTTATGCTGCTTTTTGCACTTCCTTGAACGTCATTTTTTCATAAGGTTTTTGGTATTATGTACATAAGTTTTGGACCTCATAAAAAACTTCTATGCAAGCAATTTTAATCCTTATCCCATCTTTTTTAACTAGTATTGCATTTGCCATTTTCTCTGGCAATAAATGTTAAGGCACATTTGAAGTGTTTAAAATTCCCATCTTGTTCCAATTAATAATTCCTTTGGCTGAAGCAATGTTTGGCAATTGTCTGCAAATAATTTTTGGGGTTACTCAAATTGCTTGCGGAGGAGCGTCTGGATGTGCTGCATCTGCATCTGCAACATGGATATACAGGACATGTTGGCTATGTTGACACAAATGGCAATTGGGGAGGGGTGGGTGGTTGGTACCATCAAAACTGACTGATTGACTAAGTTCAGGTGGTATGACGCTAACTAACATGTTGTTGCTTGTCGTTGCATGTTGTTGCATGTTTGTTTCAAGTTGCAACTTGTAGCACACACAAACAGGGACACAGGGAGGCAGGAGATGATGCGGTGGAGAACGTTCTATATGTGTTGGCTGTCCAACTTAATTGCAATTGTCTGCTGCCGTAGTGGAGTTTGCATTTTGGTCTAGGGTTTTAGCCAGGGTTGTCGCCTGTGTTTATGCATATGATATGCAAATATTGTGGTATCAGTGTCGCCACACACTCGCACGCACCCAAGCATACGCATACGCCCACGCAGTCTAAATGGCCTTGCATTTGTTAGTTGAACACTTGAAGAAATTGTCGGGAATTTATTTTGGTTCATTTGATATAAAAATAATATTAAAAATAAGATTATGGTCTTTAATTATTTTTTATATTTTTAAAAACAAATTTACTGACAAATACATACAAAATAGGAAGTAATAATAATATTCTTTTCTCAAGGAAAGTTCATTTTCATTTTCTAATTTTGTTACCTACATTTTATATGCTTTCTATATTTTTTCTGCTGTTTGCTTTTTTTCCAAATGTATTTGTACTTGTATACCGTAATTTTTGGTGCCACGCAGACACCTCTGGGAACAGAGGAAGACAACAGCAATTTACACAACACATTTGCTTAATTTATATTTATAACTTTAACACACACACACATACATAGTCACCCAGGAAAGCAGGGGAGAAAGGTGGAGGGAACGATTTTAGTTTGTTTTTTGCATTTGCATAATCGTTGCCAATGCCAGACAGAGATAGCTGCAGTCCTTAAGCTCTGTGACTCTTGCTTTTTTCTTGCGAAAGATCCTTAAAGCTGACTAGACGATGTTGGTATTCTCACTCGCCACAAAACCGAAGCCAAAAAACCCCCAACCATCTAGGGCGGCCATCATCCATTAGTCATTCCGTTGGGTTTGGAGGGGTGACGGGCAAGAGGTGAAAAAGGGTTGCGTCTGCCACTTGAGACGCGCTCTGGACATCCGGCACAGCGGCAGCAAATTGCAATTGGGGGCCGTCTGATGCTGCCGGCTGCATTGTTTACACTTGATTTTTTTTTATTACATATAAAGAGTAGCTCGGGGTGTAGTCGAAAAAATAACAAAGATACCAAGATATATATAAAATATATATTAATAGATTTCTTAAGTATTAACGAAGGGTAAATATTAGGCTTGCCCCAGTAGTAATATTTAATGAATTAATTTGTTCATTTATTCATTTATTCAGTATTTAATTGATTGTGGGAGGTCCTGTTAAAGATGATTGGTGTAACGTTGTTGAAAATATATCTTAAAACGTAATTTATGATATTGATAAACATTGTTAAAAGTATTTGCTTAAACGTTGCTAAAACTGTATTCTTAAACATTGTTGTCAATTTATCATGTTGAAAAAGTTTTACAAATCTTTGTTGAAACATTGTTAAATATTTATAATATTTATGGGGAATTTCAAGGAAACTTATTTTAAAAAATTTTATATTATTAAAAACTTTGCCTTTTTAATTGCCATAAGTGGTTACCAAAATCTGGTAAGAGTATGCCCCAAGTTCATGAACGAGTCAATTAAATGTCTCTTATTACTCGCAATATTGTTGAATTTTTATTGCTTACTTTTTCCGCTTTCCGCTTTCATTAGGGTTAAACGAAAAGGAAAAAGGGAATGCGAAAAAAGGAAGAGAATTGCCTACTTTTTGGGGCCACATCCCTCTAATGATGCAGAAGCAAAGACGATGAGTGGAGAAGGCTCTGTGCCACACAAAATGTAATTACAGCTGGGGAAAATGCAATACAACAAAACGGAGGAACGGAAAAGCCAGCCAGTGGCCGCCGCAACAACTTTTCACAATTTTAACTTCAGTTGCAGCCGCCGTTGCGGGGAGAAAATCAAATTTATTTTTTATTCTTTTTTATTTTCCGTTCTGTTGTTGGTGCCCCTTTTTGGGTTCTCCTTATTTATTTTTGTTTGTGTTTTTTTTTCTGTTCTGTTCTGTTGAAATAAACCACAAAGCGCAGTCATTGCTGCATCGCATCATCCTCAATCGGCGGCGAAGTTGAGAGTCCTGTCGTCCTGTGCACCCCTTTTTATCCTGCCATTCACCTTCAGTTGATCGTTTTTTCATTTTTGTAGTGGACTTTTGGATTTATGCGCACACTTGAATTTGCATTTGGCCACAGACAAAACAAAAAATAAATAAAATAAAAACAGAGAGTTGCTTTTAACTCTTTCTGGTTTTTTGTATTTTGTTTTTATATATTTTTTCCCCCGGCTCTGTGTTTGGAACAATAGCCGGAACAAAGGGAAGAGGAGAAGCCACTGTTTTCTGTCGGTGGAAAGAGTAGGTTTTCCCTGTTCAGGAAAATCAAGGAAAATGGCAGCTTTAAGCTGCGCCATGCCTCGCTTGATTCATATAAATGGCCGTCGAACATTTACGGTAATTTATCGAAACACACAACATCCGCCGCTGCCACATGCCGCATGCAACATGCAATCGTTGACAACAACCACCACCACTACTGCTTTATAGTACAATAAATAAAGTATATGCCATATATATATTCCTGTTGGGATAACCACAACGAGGGCGATAATTGAATTCTATTGCCAGCGACACTAAGCAGCAGAAAACTGTGTGAAAACTCAGGGCCACATTAACAACTATTGAAAATTTGCCAATTAAATTATGAAAAGCGGCCATAAATTGTGCAGTGAATGAAAAGCCATATAGCTTAATGACCAGATTTTGAGTCGCTGCAAATGCAAATGTGCACTCAGCTGACAGTTTCAATGGGTTTACAAATAATGCCGCAAATATATGCACCTAAATAATGATTATTATTGGAAGAGGAGTCTCGTTCTATTACCTAATGAATTAAGGATTAAAAACTTGGTGTTTAGTAGTGCTTTCAACTTTTCAAGTAGTCTTAAATATTAACAAGTTTTTCCATTGGTCTGGCTTTTAGTTTATAATATTTAATACATTTTTCTTATGTATTTTAAAGCGGATGAATAATTATTTATTATTTTTGAATTAAGTTATATGAGTCTTTATAGTAAATAGTTGTTTTTTGTATTTTTTCATTTGGTAATTGATTTATGCATTTATTTATTGATTTATTTATTAATTAATTTATTGATTTATTTACTGATTTTTTTATTTATTTATTGATACATTTAGACATTGATTTATTTATTCTACAAAAATATATTTTGTTTTGCCTTTGCTTGCTTGTTTTTTTCTTGACTTTGCTCACCTGATTTCACCTGTGGCTTAAGTCCCTTTCGTGGCCACTGGCCATTTAATTTTCATTTTCCCTGCAAAGTCTGCTGCTGTTTAGACCCTCTCCCTCCGCCGTCGCCGCCATTGTTGTCATTGTCAATTTGGCCTTCTAATTTTCAGGCTGATTTCAATTTGAGTCTACCAATCCTACGGCTCCTCCTCCTCCACCATCTGCGCCTCCATTTCCCAGGCTGTTCCGCTTTTTCACCATTTTCGGGGTCCTGTGAATGACATAAATATTTGATGGGACCCTCGGGGTCACACGCACACGCACTCAGGAGAGAGGCGACCGATGGGATAATGTGTAATGTGTCTGTATTTGTGTTGGACAAATGCCACCGCCCCCCTGGTCCTGCCATGTCCTTCTAATTTGATTGTTTTCTCTGGTATTTTTTTTTGTCGTCGATTTCCCTCCGTCGATTTACGTCACTCGAAATGCAAATGACAAACGAATTTTATTTGCTGCCGTTTTGTTGGCAACTAATTAGGCTGCGACATTTGTGGTTGAAATGGCCTCCCTCTCTCTCTCTCTCTCAGTTTCCCTCGTTCATTTTCTTATAAATTTCCATTTCCATTTCAATTTCGCGTGATTTAATTAAATGTCAAAATGAAAATTTTCGGCAATTTATGCATGGCAATTTCTCTGGCTTTCGGGCTGCGCTCTCTTTTCCTTGGGCACCCCCCAAAAAACCAACCATCTGAATTTGCTTCTTCCTGCTTTAGCTATGCCTTTGCTTTTGCTTTCGGTTAGATTTGCTTTTCATGGCCGCAATCCGCTAATGCTTCTAATTGCATTTTTGGGCTTGGAAAAGCAGTCACCACACCTGCCCTGTGTGTGTGTGTGCGTTGTGCAGAGTAAAAAATTTGAAGTAAATAACAAGGAAATTCGAAAAAGAACAAAGGCAAAGGAGTGAGAAAGCTTTTAATTTGCAAAATTAAAACGTTTTAATTCTTTTTAAAAGAGAAATCTGAATGCTTGGAATTACAAAAGCCAAATCTAGTTATTTTCGAGACCATGCTTTTAGCTTGTTATTTCTTGCTTAACCCTGATTTTTCCCATCAATTTCCTATGCCAGAAATTCCTAAATTGATTATTATTTCTCTTAGTGCACAGGTATCCGTATCTATGCCTGCTTAGGCAGGTGGTTTTTGCCCGCTCGCCCGCATTTCTATGCATGCCATAAAAATAGACTGCGGGAAAATGCGGTGCGCGGCAGCCGCCGAAAAAGGAAAAAGCTGCACAAGCGGAAAAGCGCATTAATTTTTATCTACCCATCTCGCTTGCACCTAATCGGGTTTCCACTACCCCTAACCCCCCTCCCATCACTTGTAGTTTTCCATTTTGCTTTAATTAAACAAACCGACAAATTTGCCAGAATATAATCTCGACATTTTACTGGGGCATGCATTTTATTTTATCTAGGCAGAAAATTGTGGAGACTTGTAATATGTTTTTAAGAAATGTTTATTTACTTAAAAAATTTATTTTTAGCATATTTTAAGGGCTGGGAATTTTGTTAAGTAATTTTTATGAATTTTAAAAAACATGTTTGCTTATAAATTAAGAGTTTAAACAGAGTTTTCTTCAAGAACTTTTCAATATCAATTATTTATTTTCGATTTAGCTCAGAAATATTTTTATAAGCAATTTATTTAATATAATTATTTAATTGAATGCTCACTTAACCCAAGAAAATATATAAAATTATATATTTTTAGATAATACCTCATTTAAAAAATCGCAGAAATCATAACGACCTATTTTTCTTATGCTGCGTTCTGTGTGAGATTTTCATCGCCTGTCTCGTTTATCCTGACAGCGTCCCGATTTGCCGATTTTCCAAGAGAAAACCCCGCAGAATCTCATATGTCTGAGTGTGTGTGCGCCTGTGGGGTCTGGGTGTGTGTGTGTGTGTGTGTGTGTGTGTGTGGGGTGCATTATTTCTAATTAGGAAAGTTTGTCTGTCAACTGAGGCGAGTGTGCGACAGACGGCAATGGGAAAACTTCTTTGACTTTGGCAAATCAAATTCAAGTAGCGCCAAAATGCCAAATAAAAACGGGGATTGGATGTGGGATGGAAAAGCCAAAGGAAAACTCGGATTTCAACTCTCACCATCTCTCTCTCTCTCGCTTTCTGTGAAGAGAGCAAAGCCTGTGACAAAACAATTGCCACACTCCAAATAAACTGGGTCCAAAGTTAATGAGCAATCGCTGGCTTTATATATATATATATATATTATATATATATATGTATATTTGTATAATTGGGCTGCTGTGTGTTTGGGGCAACATTTACATTTTGTATAACTTCCGGTTATCAAGTGCATGAAGCATAAATGACAAAACCCATAACTCAAACACGGACAGGAAGCGAGCGAGGCAACAGCAGAAATGTTTAACTTTTGCTTTTACTCCCAACTTTTACTCTCGAGTCCTTTGAATTCTGTAAATATCTCCATGTGTGTATCTCCCTCAGATAGACTAGAACAATAACCTGTATAATATATTATTAACCAGGAGAATGTGTGTTAATTAAATATGTTTACCTGCTTAATTGCATTATTATTAATTATTTGTAAATTAGCATTTGTTGTTGTTCGACAGTTGGGAACTTATTTAATTATGTTTTGTGTTGTAAATATTTGGGTTTCTATAGATAGTTTTTAAAAACCTTAAATAGGTATCCAAAAGTATGCTACAAAATTTTACACCAACATTTAACAACAACATTTTACACCAACACCACAGTACATGGCATTTGGTACCTAAAATAATATATTTCATACTTGTAGACATATTTTAAAATGTGTAAAGTCTGTTTCAAAGGCTAATTTAATATGAATTTAGTTTATTTATTATTTATGTAAACATTTCTTGCATTAAATTACAACCTATTTGTGTCTTTTTTAATTTAGTTACAAAGTGTTCTCTTTTTCTCTGTTGTTGATGTCAAGCCCAAGTAACCATTAGGTAGGTGGCCTTTACTGCCCTCTGACGACATTTGGGGCATCAAAAAACCCAATTAAACAAACATTTGTGTCCACAGGTGGGGTTTTCCCATTGAATTTATCGTAATTGAATTTGGCAATTAGCATTCAACTCTTATCGGTGCCATAATTCATTGAATATATTACTAACCAAATATGGCAATGAATGAAAAGGTAATGGAAATCGAAATGGTAATGGAAATCGAAATGGTAATGGAAATGGAAGCGAATGCAATGGAAAAAATATGCTCGATAGCAAAATCAAATGGGGAAATATTCAATTTCCATTGATTAAAATTAGCCGATGACAGATGGTGAGTGCTGGCTATATATACATATATCTCTCTCTATAGATATATATTTAAATATGAGATATATATATGTCGGGGGATAAAGTTTTTGGTTGCCGTTCTAACTTGACTTGGCTTATACGGCATTGCATACATCTTTGGTGAAGTTTTTGAAGGATTTTTAGGGGGCTTGGGACAAAAGTTTTTACATTATACAGTTTATAAACTTTCCCCCACCGATGACTACTGATTCATTTCCATTTTGAGTCATAAATATTTTACGAGTTCCGCATTTTTTTGTATGAAAATATATTTAAATATTTAAAACTTTTTTTTTAAGTCCCACAGACAGTTATAAATGTTGAACAAACCGTATATGTGGCTTGTATTATTTATAGGCTCGCCTGCATATACATATATATTCGGGGATATCGTCATTTGCAAATCCAATTAGCTTAGATTAAACACATAAAATGCAGCAGCAGAGGGCGCAGCAGGAAAAACAATAAAAAAGGCTGCCCATTCCGGTTACAGTGGCGGCAATTTCCACTGGGAGGAGGAGCAGGACGACGACGACGACGGCGGCGGGACAATAAATCTTGCATACAATTTATTGACAATGCTTTGGGGCGCTGAGCAAACAATGTCCTTCCGTCCGGGGGTCAAAAGCACAAAAGGATATGCCTGCAACTCGCCGCTTCTGATGCTGATGCTGCCGCTGCTGTTGCGGCTTTTCCGGCCCCCCCCCAAAATCTCTGTGTACTATATATACACTATATATATCGTTTTTGTTAATATTAACAATTAACGCGACTGGCGGAAGTCTGCATGATTTATACGCACTGATCGCAGGCCATTTATAAATATTACTTTGCAGCTTAAAAGCTGGAAAAATAAACAAAGAAAAATATCGAGTCCTTTTTAAAACTTTTTTTTTAATATTTCGAGATGTAGTTTTTCTTTAAACTTATTTGGCTGAACATTTGGAGGATAAATACTAAAATTTTAATACTCCTTTCGGGGTTTTATAATATCAGTCAGAAGCACAGAACTCAGTGAAGGAGTCATTTCCGACCCTATAAATCATATATATTCTTGATCAGCATCAACAGCCGAGTCGATCTAGGCGTGTCTAGTTGAATAAAAATTTTTAAAATTTTTTCGAAGTTTTTAAGGGGTTTAATTGTTAAAATAGGGGGAAACAATTGAAAAAGAATTAATTTGCAAATTAATTGCAGTTCGGTACGCAGTTGTATTAGCCTTATAAAAACTAACTCTGAACAGTTTTCCGAATGAAAATTAATGCAGTTTTGACTTAGTTATTATATTTTTAAGCTTTAATTTTCCCAAAAACTTTCTTATAAAAGGATGGATAAATATTTAAATTTTAATACTTTTTTAATTTGAATAATTATAATTATTACTATTTTGTATTACTAATATTATATAAAATAATCAAAATTCTGATTCAGAAGAACATACAATTACTAAAATAAGGTTCAAAAAATGTTTGTAAAATATTATAAAAATATTACACAACTTTAAAAGTACATTTTACATGAAAGAAATGTAGTTGTCGCCAAGGATATGTAAGTCTGGCAATTTATAGCAGAGTATTTATAGCTCCAGAGGGCGCTACTTGCAAGGATCTTACTTAAAATAAAAGAAATTGCCCTATAAAATATATTTAAGTTATGAATTTTGAGACTATAATTAAAGTTTTAACTAAATCTAAAATTTAAAAATAAAAAAAATAGTTTTATTAATTTTGTTATTCGAAAAACTTTCCTCAAAAGCTTTAAAGTCATGTCGTCCTTGCAAGCTTTTCAACTTTTACCATAAATGTCCTGCATTAGGGTTTTTTATGGCAAAGTGCGAACCTAGCGGAAGATATGGGAAAACATTTTGCCACCAGGACACACAAGGATGTTTTTGAGGGACAGACAGAGGCAGCTGACAGGACTGACTGAGTTTAGGCAAGCAGAAATGATCTAAATGAATGACTTGCAGGCAGGAGAACGCAAACTGAATTTTAATTGAAACATGAGACATGATTCAATTTCAAAGCCTGCGGCTGTCTAACGGATTTTAGGCGCCGCAAGGACTCGTCAGGACTCCTCGGGAAAAACGAGAAGGAGAAGGAGAGTGCAGGAATGAAACTTTAGCAACTTGAAGTTTTTGCTTTTCGGCTAATAAATTTTATCCCTGACCAGTGGAATTTCGCTCTCACTCGTATTCCCTGCAAACTGCAACTATTTATATTGTTTTGACTCGGGACTTGTTTTTATTGCTGCCACTGACAAGGCATAAATAAAAAGCTTGGCTTGGCCTGGGCTGTTTTGTGTTTTGTTTTTAATTTGTTGCCCAGCTGCTGTTGCTGTTTCAGTTCTGTTGCTGCTTTTCCTGCAGTTTCTGGTTGCAGTTCTGTTGTTGTCAGTTTTATGTTGCTGCCGAGACAACTGACATATAAAAAATGCAACACTGCGGCGACTGTTGCTGCTGCTGCTGCTGCTCTTGTGTTTTTGCAGCAACTACTAGTAGTTGTACTACTGCTGCTGCATTGCTGCAAAATTTGGGTCACTGCGGTAATGTTCTGTCGAGGTTTTTGCAAATGTCGAGGGTCCGTTGTTGATATTTTGGCTTTTTGTGGGCTCACCACCTCATCCTCCTTTGAGCTCCTCCTTCGATTTTGGTTTCGATTTAGCCAGGATCCTTGCCCGGCCAATTATGTTGGCAATTTTTCATAGATTTTTGGCTATTGCAACTTTAATCGCATTTTTGGCCACAACAACAGGCAGCAGCAGGAGCAGCAGCAGCATGCAAAAAAACCATTGTTGCTGTTGGGGTGTCAGAACAACACAAAATTTTTAAACCGGCTCGGCTAGGTGTGGGAAATGTGGAAAGTGTGGGCGGAAAAGCGTGTGTTTGGTGGGTGAAAAAGTTCGCAGAGTTGCCTGCAAAATGCGTTGGGTACAAAAACAATCCTTGTGCATATACATTTATCAAATTGTTGTTGCATTTAGAGCGCAAATAAGTGGTTTATGATGAAGCCTCCTCTTCCAATTTTTTCAGCATTATTTGCTTTTCTCTGACTCACTGTTTTTTTCCTAACAGGGATGCCTTTCTAAGAAGGGAGTTCTATGGGAAATATTGAAATAAAACTTTTGTTTCATCAAATTTATTGTGTTTGCTTATCATTTAATGTCGAAAGTGCTCGTATTAAGCGGTAGCTTCGATTAATATAATTACTTTATTATCGATAATATTTAATATTTCAGGTTACCGATATACTTTTTATATATCTTTATCTCCTGTCAGCCTAACTTAATATTTAATATCAATATTTTATAATAACATGTTTCTTTTTATGATTTTAAAAGTTTTTATATCGATTTAAAATAATTCATAAATCGGAAATTATCAATACAAGTTGTATATGTATATCGGTTTTTGTATAATATATTTTTACATATTTTTTGCTATTATGAATATGTATCCGTTAATATCCATTATATTAATTTTTTAGGTAAATATATTTGTAATGATGATTTGAAATGAAAAAATATTGATAACGTGTCTTAAATATATCGGAAATTATCGAACTACTTTTTATATAACGTTATTTTTTTGTCATATCTAACTGAAAATCCTTTTTCATAAATGTATATTTTTTTTTTTGTGTGCTTTTTGCCATGATGGTGCTGTTGTGCTTTTGGGCCAATGTTGCTTTTGCTTTTGCCACTGCTTCATTTTGCATTTTTACGAGTATTGGCCATGTCGTGTTGTTGCTAGTGTGTTGATGTTGCTGCCGTGCAGGTTGTTGCTGCTGTTTTTGTTGCTGGGCCTGCGTGTGGCGCTATAAATTGTTTATACGGTTCACTTGGCTTTCGGGCCATTTGGGATCACAGCGGACACACACACACAGCACGAACGAGCAAACGCACACACACACACACATGCAGTGTGGAAAACAAATTTTCATTGAACGTGCTTGAAAATCTATTAAGCGTTGATAATTCAGCGTTTTCTGGCTTTTTTGAGGGGTAAAGGGTCAAAACAATAAATGGACAAACCAAACACGTACACATGCCTGCACTATCTCACTCCGTGCCTGTGATTTCATGTGTTAACATTTAATTGAAGCCGAATCGACAGCAGAAAATACGAGAAAAACCATTAAGCTGATTTAATAATATAAAGAATTACCATAAACAACAACAAAAATATATGCAAACAATATAGTATAACAACAGAAAGAACCTGGCAGGAGATACAATAAATAAAACAAGACGACGATGTTGCCAGAATAATTTCAGCCCCGATAATCGTTCACTTAATTGCATCTGAAGTCAGGCGCAAGGAAATTTGAATTGCTGACAATTACCTACAAAAATATATCTATAAAATATATTTATAGACAGCGCAAAAAGGCAAACAAATGTCAGCAATAAATTCAATTAAATTCCACATAAGAGTTGATAATCAAATTTCCAGTGCTCAAAATGAAATTCGAAATGGGAAAAATATTGTTTCATTAATAAATGACAATAAAGAATAAATAAAAAAATATGTATGTATAGCTTTGCAGCATGCGAAACAAACTTTGACACAAAATTTAATTAAGATGCGGAATATTCGTAAATCTGCTGTTAATCAAATGGCATAAAGTGATTTAGTAAATTGTTGCAGTTGCTGGAAATGGCAAATTGAAATTGAATAGTGAGAAAATAAACAGAATGTGACTTTTCATTGGAAAAAACCCAAGGGAAGTGAATAATAAATAAAAAAACAAGTGTTTGATATATTTATTTTAATATTATGGGAGCCGTAATTAGGAATCTTAATAATCCTTAGAAATTTATTGATTTCCTGAATTTAAATGTATGAAAACCCCCAAAAAGAGGGATTACAAAATGTTAAATCCTTAACTTCTTAAGTTTTTCTTCTTTTGTAATTTAACTTGGAAATTCAGGCTAGTTTCCTCATCCTGTTTACATTGTCCTTTTGGCTGGTCATCCACACACACACACACACACCCTCGCTCTCACTCACTTTTATTTTTCGAAATAAATAAGGCAAAAGGCTGGGCACAGGACAGGTACGACAGGTATTTTCTTCCACTGATGCTGAGCTGAGCCCAGGCCCCCATTCATCTTCGACCTCGAGGTAGCCATTTTGTTTTATTATTTGTCCTGGCAAGGCAATGCGAGGCAGGTCCTTCGTCCTCTTACTTTCATCTTTTCTCCTTTGCTGCGGGTCTCTGATGCTGATTGTTTCAGCAGCCACGACATTTCGTGCTGTGTGACAATTGTTTTTACCCCGAACAAACCAAAGCAGCGGCAGCCACAACTAAACATCAACTACAATGACGACACAGAAGGTGAAACAGAAAGCAGAGCAGGACACAGAGAGAAATTGTTGACTGTATCTTAAGTGTGAATTATTCTATAGAGGTATTTATATTTGGAATATTAAATTTAATAACAACCAGCTACTTGGAGTTTTAAGCTTAAATTATTTTTTTATATATTAAGTTGGGAAAAGTACAAAACAAGAAATATATATTAATATAAATCTCAAGCACATGCAGCATGTTTTTAGGTATACAAATTAATCAAATTTTATACAAATTAATTAAATTTTATACAACCTAATCAAATTTTATACAAATTAATTAAATTCTATACAAATTCATTAAATTTTATACAAATTAATCAAATGAATTTAAAATCCTCATTAGTACCTATTTTGCTGACAGAAGATTTGATCTCAGAATTCGTACTTGGGAATTTTAAGTGAAATATCTGCAAAACAAATGTAAAAAAAATGTGGGTAACAGGAAGATTAATTCATTTATAAATAGCTCATACTATGAGCTTAATTTATACTATACATTAGCTTAAAAAATTCTGCAAATAAATATATAATTTTTATTAAATCAAAAAACCCTCACCATTGTTTCTCCCTGTGCACTTTCTCTCTCTCGCTGTTGAATGTAGTTTACAGCACCGCGAGGCACAAAAATTCTTAACCATGCCACATGAAATATGGTTGAAGCTTGGAGGTTGCTGGTGGGATGGAATTATAAGACGTTGTCCTTCTGCCTTCAGTCTTTGTGTGGCCCCCTCCACCTCCACCTCCAGCTCCCCCCTTTCCTTTTTATTTTATTTTTATTTATTATATTTTGTTGTTGTTTTGTTAACAACAACCAAAACCAGCTCACTAAAACAAAACCCGCTGCTGCTGCTGCTGCTCTTTTATGCCTTTTGCCATATAATTTATATACGCTCAAATATAAATAACAATGAAACGAGATGAACAAAATGCGTGGCACATTCTGGTTTGTTGTTATGTCGCGCGTTCCCATTTTATTTTTAGCGGTTTGTTTGTTTTAGCCAGATGGGTTACCCCCTCAATCCCCGCTCAAGGCACTCTCGTTTTCGGCCTCAACTAATTATAAGCCTTCTTAGGAGAGACAATGAAATGTAGGGGATTTTATGTGAAACAAAACATATCTTCAAGCCTTCTTAAGGTCAAAGAAATTACTTCAAAAAATATATAAATATTTTTAAGAAATATTTGCTGTGCCAAAAACAATTGAGGCAAGTTTGGCAAAACTTTGAAATCAAGTGGCAGATTGTTTCTGATATTTTGTTGCTCTCCATGACAATTGTCGCCCGAAAGTCTGACCAATTGTAGCTTGTCTGCGGGGATTTCCACTCGAACGGCACAAAGTTGAAAGCAAAATGTAGCTGCTGGAGTTTTCCCAAAAAAAAAAAAAAAAAAAAAACAAAACTCGTAGATAAAAAACTTGAAGCTCAAGAGAAGAGGGACCGAGGCTATAAAGAATTACTAAAACTACAAGGAAGAAGTTTTCCTGCAGCCGCTTAGCAGTTAACAGTTATAACCGCAGGGGGGAGGAGGAAAGTCTTGGACCCTTCACATTGTCTATCAGAGTTTTCCATTCTGCCTTTCCGCCTCGTCTCGCTTTTGGGGGAGTCAAGTGCTTGGTTCTAATAAGTTAACTGGTCTGTAAATTGCCTCGTCTCGATGTCCACCTCAGTCCTTGGGCCGTTGCCTTGGTTATCCTCGTGGGCCATATTTATTAAGTTATGGCCAACAGTGGGATTATAAAGTCATAAAATATTGGGGGCGGCTCAACTCGGTTTAAGCGGCGTTTTGTGTCACGAAAGAAACATGACTGGCAGTTGTTTTATAAATAACTTGAAAGAAAACATACGTTTTGGTACTTTAAAATAGGAAGGTGGCTAAATTTCCTCAGCTTTTTGGTCAGTTGGTAGATTAATTGCCATATTTGTTGCATAAATAAATAAATCATAAATATATTATGAATTGTAATTTTTATTTTAAGACGATAAATTTATTTGTGACCTAATATTATTAATTTTATTAAATGCCTAATTCATATCACAAATTAATTCCTTTTAATAACATTATTTAATTTTTAATCCTAATTATTAATTAAATCAGTATCTTTAATTAAATATATTTAATTGTTGTTTATATTATCAGTATCCTTAGTTTATAATATATATATTTTTTTCAAATACATGCCATAATCTTTTCTTAATAATTATGATATTTATTTACAGTATATTTTAATAATAAAAATAAGAAATAATCAGTCATAAATTAATTCAAAATAATTTTTATTCATAATTGTACCCTCGTTAAGTGATTGCAAATTAATTTATAAATGTACTTGGCCACTTTCTTTGGTATTTTAGTTCAGTTCTTGACCTTGTATTAGCTGGAATATTTAACAAGTGTTTGTGTTTTCCCGAATTAAACATTTAAGTATAATTTTTAGACTCAACTCAATTAATATTTCCCACCGTTGCCATAATAATCTTAGAATTACGCTTCACTTGACTCAACCTCCGCCGCTGAGAAGCTCTCAATTTGTTGCCGTTCTAATTAGTTCTTCAACTTTTGTTCATTGGCTTATATAGATATATACAACTCTCTATACAAAGCGTAGAATGTAAAGAAAAATCCAACATAAAATTCGCGCTTTCCACTTATTTTCCTCCCTCTCCTAATGCTTTGCCGTGCTCTTAATACAGAAAATATACAAACGCAGGAGGTGAAAAAGTGGGTTGGTTTATGTTGTTGGCCGTAATTGGCAATTGTAGCAAATTCTATAACCGATTTCCAATGTTCGATGCAACCGAGCGTTGAGCATTATTGAGCGTAATCAATTAATTAACTACAAAATCGCAGTCGACGTTAATGAAGTTGCGGGCAATACGGCAAAACATGAATAACAACACGAATAACACGAAATATTATGCCAAACATGAAATACGTACAGCAACATCGATGCCAAAATCAATGGAGTTGTGGATTATTTGCATTTTGTATTCGACATTTGGATTTCAAAAGGAAAGAGGGAAGAGCTGTGTGGGTTCTGATTGAGTGGGGCTAATTAGCGAGGGCTATCGATCCCACAAGCCTACAGTTTTGTTAATAAACAAAGGGGGGGATTTATTAACAGAAACCAAGGTACTAAAACTACTGAAATAAAGTTGAGTTACTTAGGTTGGAGTCATTATTTGTATATTTAATTTTGAGCATCTTTAATAGTATTTTCATTACCACATTTAACAGTTTCTTTCTTAAGCTTTTTGTATCTTAAGAAGTCTTAAATATAAATATTTTTCATTGCTTTCCTTATTAGTATCTTAATTAACCTATTTGTACCTTCAAGAATGTAATTTTATTTAATATTTTATGGGTGTTATTTTAATTAAACTTTAATTTCTTTATTTTATTACCCCTTGAGGACTCTGTACCTTTAAGATCAAACTGTCAACTCATTTAGCTTCAATTTGCAAAGGGAAGTCACTTAAATGCCGCAGCAATGTTGCAACATTTCTGTGTGCAATCTACATATACAGTGCATGTGTCTGTTTTAGCCACGCTCTATTAACTTGTAATGAGATTAGGTAATTGATTGAAGGGTGGCCCTGGCTGATAGGAGGACCTTTGGCCCAAAACCGAATGCGAAAAGCCAAAGCCAAAAACTTCAACCCATTGATTGATGGCGAAATGCGAAAAACAGATTTGCACTAAGCAGAAAATAAGTTTAGAAGTAGGTAGATAGTAAGTAAACAAGGAAAGAAGTTCATAAAATAAATCTTAAATAAATAAACCTTTTTGAAGGTAAAAAGAAATATTTTCTTTAATGTTTATGTTAACCATAAAAATATGTGTTGATAAATATGTATTTATGGTTAATTATACTTCACATTTTTTATTGTTTTCTACTAATTCTGTTACCTAAAATGTTCAATAAAATAAATGTTCAAGACATTGTCTCTTAAAAAAAACTATTAATACACCTTTAAATAATTCAAATACAGAATTTTCTAATGTTTCTCTTACTGTGCACTACACAACAACATTTTCAGGAATATCACTGCAAATTTTGTAGGGAGGAAAACGCTTCAAAGTTCAACTTGATTGAATGGCAGGCAGCGGTCACGTGTCGCTGCAAATAAACAGATTTTCATTCCGATGCCACATTCCATTTCAAATTCAAATCGACACTGAGACACTAACTAAGTGATAGAGCAGAGAAAGAGAGGGAGATAGAGCAGAGATAGAGAGGGAGATAGAGTGCCTCTGAGATATGGAGAACATTCAGTTGCACCTGCTGTGTGTCCTTCACTTTTCTAACTTTTCTATTCACTAATTTTTGCAACTGAGATTTTAGCAGGGGAAAAATAAAAGAGAAAAACTAGGTGGCCAGGGGTTAAGGGAAAGCCTTTCCTCTTTTTGTTTTTACCTTTTGTTTTTAATTTGGTCTCTGCATTTTATTTTTCCCCTTTCCTCGGTTTCAGTTTCAATTTTGAGGCCACAGAAAAGAAAAGTTTTTGCGAGAAAAATACGTGAAAAGCTCCAGGTAATGAATCAGACGAAATGGCAACCTCTCTCTCAGGTGTGGTCACCCTGGGTTAATTAGGGAAAATAAATTAAAAGGAAACAAGACAGAATTAAGGGAAAAATAAGAGATATTTAACGGTATTAATGAACTGAAACGTTTTTAATTATTTAAGCAATTGAAAGGTTTTTGGTTGTCAAATTTTGTTAAAGTATACATTTTTTTGCGGAAGTTACAAAGGAAATTAAATATTGTTAAATTATTTCATAAATATTGAAAGTAACAAAAAGATACACACTTTTTAGTTCTTAACTAAAGCTTAAAGCTTGTGTAAATATTTATTTTGTATTTTAATAGTCAATCTAATAGTACTTTATAATTAAAATTAAATTATATAAATAAATAAATAAAAAGTAAATTAAATATTTAAGGGGTTTTTGGACTCTAATTAGTTTTTAACAAGGCTTAAGGAATTTGTAGCCATATATTAAGTATTTTATTACGACTTTCAGAAAGTAAATATCAACCAGCTTTTAAATAATTTGGTAATTTTATTTAATATATATTAAAATATTTATCTATATTTATTTTATATAAACATATATATATTTTATTTGCTAACTTAGCTTAAATAAAACCACATAACTAAGCTGCTTCTAGTTCTTGGCAATTCAAGATCAAAGAATAAAAGAAGACTATATTTAATGCCTGCTGCCCCAGCCATTAAATATTCTGTTTCCGCTTCTCATTTTCTCCATTTTTTTCAGCCTTTGTTCTTTCCTCTTTATTTTTTGCTTTATTTTATTTTGCTTTTTTTTTTGTCAGCCAGAATTTTGTGGCCGCCATTTATTTACATATTTTGCGCACACTGCTTTTTGCCACACACACACAAAAATCCCGGACAGTCAGTCAACAAAAATTCAGTGTATTCTCTCGCAGAGTCATATCCTTGCCCTGGCATCCGCATCCTTCACCTAATTTGGGTTCGCCCTGCGCTTCATGAAAACTAGATTATGGTCAACTTAGTGTTGCTACCTACCTGCCTTTTTCCGTGTGTGTGTTGTGCTGGTCAACTTTTCCTGTGGTTTGCCCAAAAAAACGGAAATGTACAGCAGCTCCAATTAAAACCGCAAAGAACAAAAAATTACTAGGTGGCAGCAGGAGGCAAATGAAGGTAAACTCTCTATAAATTCTATTATATTGTATTTATTTATTTATTTATTTTATTTTGTTTTATGTTTTTTATAATTTTTATTTCTCTTGTTTTCTATTTGATTTTATTGCTCTTGTTTGCTATTTTATTTTATTTCTCTTGATTTGTATTTTATTTTATTTCTTTTGTTTTTTATTTTATTAAATTTCGCGTGTTTTGTATTTTAATTTATTTCTCTTGCTTTTTTCTATTTAATTTTATTTATCTTTTATTTTATTTCCATTTTGTTTGGGGCTCTTTTGTCGTCTGTTTGTTGTCGTTATGGTCTAATTATCTCTATTTATTTATGCTACACTGCCAGGCTACTTTTGTCGCTTTCTCACACTCTTTGGTGCTTTTCCCCTTTCCCCGCGCATACCCTTTTCTACTCATGCAGGTCCTTTGTTTTTCCTTTGCGTTTTTCGCTATGTTTTCCACATCGTTGTCTTGTTCTTTTGGTAGTTTATTTTCTTTTTGCTAGCTTTTACTTTTGTTAGAAACCACACACACACAGATGAATATACCCTTGTGTGTGCACTGTGAGAAAAGCAGAATAGATATAATATCATATTTTATGTGATACAGTTTTCCTCCAAATTATTTTTCCCGCTCAGTTGAGTTTCGCTTTCTATTTTTTCTCTGTATTAAAAGCGAGAAAAGGAGCATACAAAGCTAAGCTTACCTTTGCTTTTAAGGCCCAGACATTTTGTTGGCCATTATGTTATTACAGCTGCCTGCTATTTCTTTTCTCCCACAAAAAAAAAAAAAGAAAAGAAAAACTAAAGCCAAGGCAACCACCCTAAAGTATGTGTGTGTGTGTTTGGGCTGTGGAAATGGATTTGGACCGTAAAAATGCAGATAATGGGAGCCCAGCAGCTCATGTGGGTTCAGTTTTTAAGCCATGCCCAAAAAAAGCCAAGGGAGATATCATAGACAGGCATGCAATTAACAAAACAACAGCCCGAAAGCAAAGCCATACGGGGCGTATGCGTAATCTCCTGAAAACGCTTTTCTCTCCCTTTGAACTGCACAAAAATGCAATGTTTTTACTTGTATTCATTTAAATTTATTGTTGTTTTCCACTTGGTGGTTAGTTATTGTTTATTTTAGGTTTTTATTTGTTTAGAAATTTATTTTAATGATGATTAAATAAGAGCATTTCTACCTTTGTTTATGGTTTAAGGTTTGACTAGGAAATATATTTATTTTAAGGTTAATACATATTAGAAGGTTTTTGCATGATTTTATTATATTTGGAATTTTTGTACAATATTTTTTAGTAATTCCCATTTTTATCTTAAAAGAATTGGCATTAAATAATCGTTTGTTTTAACAGAATTTTTTTTATTGAGTTTCAATTAGCTATAAAATATGATTATTTATAGTTTTATATGAAAGGTTAGTTTAACTGAGATTATTATATTAAATTTACTTACAATATATACTTGTTTCCTTTTTATATAATGAAAAAATTAAAATTAAGTTATTTTTTATTATTTATGATTTAATTTAAAAAATATTTACTTCTGTTTTGTAATTTAAAATAATGCTCATAATATAGAAAAAATTCGAGTTTCGTCTTTGAATTTATTGTTTCGGATTTGCATACCAGATACAAGTGTTTTTAATTTTAATATTAATTTGAATCTAAGTATTGTAAGGTTTATTTTAAGCAAATTAAATGTTAATTGTGAGTTTTACTCTCATTAAATTTGTATACAATTTCGAGCAAGCTTTTATGAGTTTATTTAATTTTTTTAAATAAATCTCATTACAAAATTTGAAATTTAATTAAATTAATATTAACTTCCTTTATTTATAAAGCATAAAATATAGTTTTCTGTATCCCTTACCCTTCCCCTTTGGTTTTCTTTGTATTTTATTTCAATGAGAAGTTGAAGCTTTTCAAGAGCAGCAAATTTACAGTCAATTAAATGCAAAGGACCTCCCGTATATAGACCCATATAAACCCCACAAAAAACTCAACTTATTCCGAGAAAGCCTAGAAGAGAGAGAGAGAGAGGGAGAGAGAGAAAGAGAAAGAGAGAAATATAGCGATAAAGAGAGAAAGCGAGAAAAATAGACAGTGACAGAGAGGGGGAGCTCGAATTATGCCTAATGAGCTGAGCCAAAAATCTGAGGCAACAAGAAAACTCGGGGGAAAAATCTGGTTGTACCCACAGGGTAAAATAAGTGCCCAACGAGGGGTGGAAAAGGGCAGGGGGCAGAGCGGAAATGGCTCTTGGCCCCTCCAGTCACGAATACATAATTACAATCGAAAATGCTTTTCATTAATTTCAAGTGCGCTTCAAGCTTCCGAACGAACATTTTTTTGTTAAAATAATCTTGTGCAATATTAATTCGAAATTCATCTTCCTGTGACCCCCGCCCTCTTGCCCTCTCCCCTTAAGGGTCAAACTTGAGGATGAAGCACGTGCCGAAAAGGAGAGGGAAAACAGGAAAACGGAGAAGGGTAAAACGTGGAGGCAGGTGGTGAAAAAAAACACTAAAGGGACGGCAAAACAGGTGGTTTAATTAAATAAATCTTTTGAGATGAGTAATTAAACATTTTGGCCTTCAAGATATTTTTAAAAGTATTTAAAGATTTTGAAAGAAAATTTTTAAAGCACATGTCTAACTAAGTCTAAGTTAACATTTTTACAAAACAAAAATTAATTAAGACTCCCCCTTAAAATTTATTAAGGAAACTAGTTGAAAAGTATAAAGATTCCAACCCCAAAATAATTATAATAATTACTTGAAGGGTTGCATACCCTTCTCCAAATTATATAAAAATAGATATTCGCATTTGTTCTCAACTTTCAACTAAGCTGACTGGAGAATTATGAACCTCATGGATTGATATCCCTTCTCAGTTGAAGTTGCTAGAAGTTTGTAATTGTTTTTTAAGTTTCTCTTACCCCAAACCGTTTTCTGCAGCTCTCAACTTGCCACAAAACAAAAAATCCAAGTACATATATATATATATATATATATATATATTTTATGTGCAACTAACCTGAAAAATGGCAGCAAAGTTTTTGAGTTGGGAACGTGGAAGATGCGAGGGGGTGTGAGGACTTGGCCAGTTAGCAAATTTAGCAATAAACTTTTATTTAATCGATTTTAACACTTGACTCGGTTTCGACGATGAAGATGGTGCTAAAGATGATGGTGGTGGTGGTGAAGATACCCCTGCAGGTTGGACTTTCCAGCAAAACTCACAACTCGTATTTCGCCTCAGGTTGCTGCTGTTGGCCAAAAAAAAGGGACTTATCTGCTGTGTTGTCTACGGCAATTGCCGAAAAGGAATTTCAATTCGAATTACAGAAACTTTTTTGTCGCCCAAAAGAACATGGCAAATATTTTCCAGACGTCAGTACACTGAAAGATATTTTTTTGGAACATATTTTTTTTTACATACATTTTCTATGAAACACATTTTTTATGAATAAGTCATGATCAAAAAACCCTCAAAGGTGTTACCGATTTTTAGCCCAAAAATGTACCCATTTTTATCAACAAAAAGGAAAGGGTCAAAATTGTAAAAAATTGGCCAGAAATTAGAAATTGAGATTTAAATGCAGAAATGTTCTCCTAAAAAACTAGGAAGAAAAAACCAAACCAGACTAAAATCGGTTGAGTTTAAGCCAAGTTACGATCAAAAAACCATTGAAGAATTTTGCAATTTTTGTACCCGTTACAAAAAAAAAAAAAAAAGCGGTTACATCGTCAAAATTGTAAAAAATTGGCCAGAAATTATAAATTGAGATTTAAATGCTGAATTGTTCTCCTATAAAAACTGGGAAGAAAAAACCAAACCAGACTAAAATCGGTTGAGTTTAAGCCAAGTTACGATAAAAAAACCATTGAAAAATTTTTCGATTTTTGTATCCGATAAAAAAAAACATTAAGGGGTTTCATCGTCAAAATTGTCAAAAAATTGCGAAAGAATTAGAAATCGAGTTTTGAATGCAGAAATGTTCTCCTATAAAAAATATGGAGAAAAAATCAAACCAGACTAAAATCGGTTGAGTTTGAGCCAAGTTACGATCAAAAAACGATTGAAGAATTTTGCGATTTTAGTACCCGTTAAAAAAAAAATTAAGGGGTCACATCGTCAAAATTGTGAAAAATTGGCCAAAAATTATAAATTGAGATTTAAATGCAGA
The DNA here is from genome assembly GCA_008042635.1 of Drosophila nikananu. Classification (NCBI taxonomy): domain Eukaryota; kingdom Metazoa; phylum Arthropoda; class Insecta; order Diptera; family Drosophilidae; genus Drosophila; species Drosophila nikananu. The sequence goes on along the minus strand of VNJV01000414.1, from coordinate 22,531 downwards.
AATGTTCTCCTAAAAAAACTAGGAAGAAAAAACCAAACCAGACTAAAATCGCTTGAGTTTAAGCCAAGTTACGATCAAAAAAGTTTTTAAGGTGTTCTCGATTTTTAAGCTTCTAGTTTTTTTCTTAGATTTTAAATATTTATTACCCGCGTATACGTAATTTATTGATCGTATACGTAATTTGCTGGGACTCAGCGCAAAAGTATGCAATGAATTGACACTTCCGCTTGCTGCTTATTCATTCAGTCCAAAAGATTCTTAATTGCATACTTTCGCGGTGCACAAATTATAGGCAAAATTATTATAATAATAGTTTTTCATTTTTTACATAATTAAATAAGTTTATTATTTAAGTTTATTTATTTATCTTTATTATATAAAACACATATTTTCTTACTGTGTACAATTTTCTCTTATTCGCCCCCGGTAACATAATGAATTTTTACAGTTAGTTGGCTCGTGATTCGTTTTCTTGAAGGCCATCATCGCCTCGTCCCCCAGCCTCCCGACATCAAAAGGAGGCGCCCGAAAGGAGGCCCAACGAAAAACGAGAAACGAAAAACGAGAAAAGTTTCGCATTGGCCGGGGCCAATAGTTTATTCCACTTTGCTACCAATTAGAGCACTGAATTGTGCCAACAACACACCTTTGCCAGCAGGGAGCAGCAGGTGCACAATCATCAAAATACCACCCAACACCCCACCGATGGCAATTCATTTGCGATATTATATTGCAGTCGCTGGTCTCTATGGCAATCCCCTAATGGGGTTTATTGAGACATCATCAATCTAACTTTAGTCCACTTCCGCAGCGATTTCACCGACGCCCCGCAATAATTTTACAGGGGTCCCAGGGCCAGGTATATGTGTGTGCATTTGGCCAAACAAAACTTACCCATAAAATGGCCAAATCGGTTGGCTAAAAAGGAGAGAGAGAGAACGAGATGCTGAGAAGAAAACACAATTGCGCCAACACACAATGGCAAATGCCACGGAAAACAGAATCCATGGAATTCTCAACCAATCGGTTTTGATTTGGCTTCAATTTACAAGCAGCATTGGTTGTGAGCTATAGTTTTCATTGTTGCTGACGTTACTTGATTTTTATATATATAATAAATATATTTCTATATATTGATAGTTGCAATGATTTAACGAGGGGCTTTCTTATCATTAAATCTATGACAAGCACTTCCTTGGTACCTATTTCTGGTGAAGGGAGAAATGAGAGAAAATAAGCTAGACATGGGGATATACATTTGTAGTATTTATTTTAATGAAAATTACAATTCATTATATTATTATTATATATTATATATATACAAATAATGAATATATTTTCATAGGCTTACAAACATTACAAATTATAATCTTTAAAAGGTTGCTTGTGTATAAAATACCTTTAATATCTTAACTACCCTTTGCCCCTTTCCATTGTCATTTTCCATTTGATTTTGGCCATAATCTGCTACCAGTTTTCTGGCTTGTGATTTTCGCCTTTCGTCCTGCCGCATTTAAACGAGGCTTTTCTCTTTAATCTTTTAAATATTTTGCTCTATATTTTTTTTCGTGAGCTGAAAGCTTAACCTCGAGGATTATGTTTTTAGTTTGTGAAATTCACTTACCTTTTTCCAACCAAAAAAACAATTTCCTGCACTAAATTCCCAACGCACTAGAGGCCAAAAAAAAAAAGAAGAATGCAACAGAATTTTGCACTTTACTTGTGTCCACAAAGTTGAGCCTCTTCCCTTTCACCTTTAGGAATTGTAAGTTGTCGACAGGAGAAAAATAAATATAAAAATAAAATGTATATATATATAGATATCTTTTTAAGGAAAAACATTTTTGACTTAACCGACTAACGTTTCTCGTTTTCCTCTCTGTTTCTTTTCAGGTGAGTAAACGCAATTTTCCTTTTGGGCCAGAAAGAAGAAGGAACACATTGATGTGTAAAAGTGAAATCCCCTTTGATGTTATCCATTGCGGTTTCTGCTCTGAATATGTGTGTAAGGTTGATTTTATTTTTGAGGGATATTAAATATATATCGAATAGGGAAATATGTAAATATTTATAGGATATACAGACCTAAGTCAGCGGCATGGGCCAAAAATTTGCTAATTGCTTCATTAAATGTTTGCCTAATTTCGTTCGAATTAGCTGTGGCCAACACCACCATCATCATCATCATCATCATCATCATCATCGTGAACGCTGTGTGTCCTGCACACTCGCAGGATCTTATTTGTGCTTAATGACTGCCACTCGAAAGCAGCCTTCCTTCCACCCATTAAACCACCCCGAAATCCCCGAAAAACCCATCTCACTCAGCCCCTGCCCCCTGCCATCATTAAGTGAATCTCTTTTTCTCGATTTGCGTTCAAACTCGTAACTGTTGCAGTCGTCGTCCATCCAGTAACAGAAATTCGTGGGAAATGGTAAATGCTAAATGCAAAAAAAAAAAACTGAGAGTAGCTTTAAGGAAAGCTTTTACACTCTTTAATTCTTTCGCTCTCTTTCGATAAAATTCACCACACTGCCAGGACTAACACCTAAGAGAAGGTGTTTTCCTTTTGAAAAGAGAAAGAGGGAACGAAGGGCTAGGCGAGGGGTTTGTTTTGCTTTCGGCTTACTTGATTGTTTTAAATGGTTTCCAAGTGCGCTTTGGGGAATAAAAGGAAGCTGGCAGCCAGCAAGAAGCGATTACAATTGTTTTAATTGTTGTTTAAAGCGGAAATATAGCACATGAAATATTCATAATATTATTAATTATTATTATTAATATTAACAGCTTAAAATATATTCCATTTGATAATATATTTAGTTATTAATAGGAGTCTGAGGTTGGTAGGTAGGAAATTTTATTTTTTTATAAATTATTATTATTTTCTATACATTTCTGATTTTACCTTTTTCATGTATCAAACAGAATATCGATAAATCGCTCACTGGCATATCGAAAATATCGGAATTTTTGACTTATCAGATATAAATAGAAAATATCGATATTATTGAAAATATATTTAAAAATTGTTTATAATTCATATATTTTTTAGATTTATAGCAAGCATATCGGAAAACTATTGTTTAAAATGTGGACTTTGTATCGGTATATCAATATATTCTGTCATACTTTAATACAAGTGAACCCTCTTCAGTGCTCCACTTAAATTATGATCATGTTCCAGCTGCAAATTATTAAAGTTTCATCGATTTAAAGAAAGCATATCGAGAAATATCGATTTATTTATTGACTTTCTGGTCTAATATTGATAATGGTTCGATATATCGATATTTTCTGTCATCCCTAATACAATACACTCTTTTCGTTGCTACACTTAAATGCTTAATTAGCAAAGTTTAAACTTATATATGAAGCCCACTGAGCAAAATGCAGTTGTCAGAAACAGCCGTCGGATTGTTTTTAATAACCCATCCCTAAAAAAAAGTCATAAGATGCTCTTAATGCCGGCTTAAAGTCCGATCGCTAGTCCCACTTAATCATAGCGTTTTTCTTCCCTCTCCAAAAACGCATTTCACCTGAGCTGAAGCTTTTCCTTTTGCATTTTCACCATGGCCCAAGAGAGAGGAGGACTAAATTTCAAATAACGGCAAAGAGTGAAAATGCGTGAAAATGCCGAAGGAAGAGAAGCCCGAAGAAGACTCGTGTGCCGCTCGGCTGCTCACGCACACAAAGGCACAGCGGATGCTGACTGTTTGCAAAAAGAAAATGGAGCAGAAGGCGTATAAAGTTGCCCGCCATCCTGGCACGCTCTCGCTCCCTCTCACTCTCTCTCTCTGCATGAGTGTGTGTGTGTGAGTGTGCGTGTGTAAGGACACGCGGTTCGTGTCGCCGCGCTCGGCTGAAACGAACGCAGGCAGGCTCGTCGTCTGCAGCACTTATCTTCTTGGGATAAATCTCGCTGCTGCTGGGCTCCGCAGCAGTCTGTTTTCTATACGGGCGTCAAGCGGTCGTCGAGCACGGTTAAACCTCTATTAAAAAATATATATTTATATATATTAAATATGTACAAATTGAAGCAAATAAAAAACACCAAAATAAAAATATAACTAGCAAAAAAAAAAAACATTATTAAACACAACAAATTAATGAGCAAGAGAAAAATAAACAACTTAAGCGGCAAATTTACATCTAACCAAGAACGTTAAGATCTGCCAAGAATTTAAGGTAGAACTACCACAAAAAATATAAATAAATATAAAATAAAGTGCATAAAAAACTTTATACAAAACCAAAAATAAAAACAATCAATTTCAAACCTGGAAATAGAAAATATAAATCAAACAAGGAAACGCCGACGACTACGTTAACGCGCGCCCAAAAAAGTGTGCTTCAAGAAGTTTGAACCTTGCTTTCTTCTTTCCTTTTTTTTGTTACCTTTTTTTTATTGTTGTCTTTTGCTGTGAAAAAAAAACTAAACAAAAAATAAAACAACAAAATGTAAAATATATACAATCAAACAAATAAAAATCAAATCAAGAGTATAAAATATTTGTAAGCTGGCAAAAAAATAAATAAATACGAAATATCAAGAAAGTCGAGTGTGTGACGCTTCTGCGTGTGTGTGTGTGTGTGTGTGCGTGTATTTATTTGTTTGTGTGCGTGAGTGTGTGTGTGTACTGGAGCATAAAAACAACAATAAAATATATTACACAAAACAAGAAAATGCAGAAACTGTGAGAGAACCGAGAAATATAAAAAGAAACAAAACAAAGAAAATGGGATTTGGGCAATATATATATGTATATACATATGCTCATTTATATAAAGAGTGTATATATATATATAGAAATATTTATATTTGTATATATGGAAAGGAAGAATACGAATAAGCAGCAGGGGCAGCAGCAGCAGCGATAACAATTGCAATAAAAACAAGCACATAAACAGAGAGCGTGTGTGCCTCATCGTTATCGATGATTGTATCGAAACAGAGACCTTTGTATATATATTTTTTTAATTTAATTGTTGATTTAATATTTATCATAAAAATAACAAAGAGAATGTAGCGTTTATTTTGCAGCTTTAATAATTGTCAAACTCAATTAGTTCTTTTGTTAGTTAGGCAGTAAAACAAATTATGATAATTAATCAGCGCTGATTCATGTTTTTTTGGTTTTTAATAAAGCTTAGAGGCAGCAAAAATTAAATAATAAATATATACATCAAAAGAATATATAAATAAATGAAAATATAAAAGTAAATTAATTTTATTTAGTTTTAAAAATTAAAAATCTCTGCAATTCATTGGCTTTGTAGTTTTTATTATTATTTCAAATTATTTCAAATTCTGTTAAATTCTGCTCTGTTTTACATTTTTTTTTACAATAAAAAAATTAACAAATTTATATTTAACTCTTACCTATAAATTGTCCAACGATTAATGACTTTGTAAGCTTTGAAAACCATTTGATTTTGAGGCTGGAATTGCAATTGCCATTGAAAATGCATTTGCAGGCCCAGAAGCAGGTCAGCCTCAGTCTCGATTATAATTTAACTAAAGAGCCTTCGTATGTCTTCAATGGTCACATTGGAGAGATAATTAAATCAGGGTGTCGATGTGGCATTCCCCATTAAGTCGGGCATTTGGAATTCGGAATTAAGCAGCAGGAATCAAGCAGGCAACGATTTTGATTTAGGCCTCACACAAGGTGCGATGTGTATGCTCATTCATCTCATTCAAATATATGTTATGTTGCCACTGCTGCTGTTGCTGCTGCTGCTGCTGCTGCTGAGGAGGAATAGGGAGTTATGGTGTTGCAATTAGCTAAGCTTCTGCACTAGCACTTGCACATACCTACACACACATCACATACACACACTAGTATATATATAAATATATATATATCTCTGAATTAAATAAATAAATAAATGAAACATATATAATGATAGAGAGCATGCAGTGCACGACGGACAGCTTCGAGGCAGAAGTTGTTGGCTTAAGCTTTTTGGCTTTAAATGTTCAATATTCAATTACACCTAAACACAATCACACTAAACACTCACATATACAGTTTGGCAATGGCAGTGGACATTATGTTGAATAATACATGCAATTAACCCAAAACTCAAGGACGCTGCTTAATTTTCTTGACTTTAAAGCTATTCAATATTGACTTGTAATCTCTGTTTATTTTAAATAAAAGGGATATGACTTTAAAGTCCTTATTTTAAGTTTTTATTATTAGGAACTTTAAATAATTTTCGAGAGCTGTGAAAAATATTTAAAATAAAGTTTCTGGGGTCTTGGAAAAATGTAAGTAACATGCTGGGGTTTTGAAAAATAATTTAAATTTACTTTATTGGGCTTTATTGGGTTTGGAAATTTCTTTTTCTTTGAGGCTTTGAAAGAAAACAAATAAGTTTTGGCTTCGAAAAATATTAAAAAACATTTGGTTTGGGTTTGCAGAAAATACTGGAATTTAATTTAGCTAATTTTACAAATTAAAATTGTAAACTGTTCAAATTTAGCAAAAGTTTTCTTTGATTTTTCAACATTGTTAATAGCCTCTGTCTTGTCCTGTTGAATTTAAGTTTTTTGTCTCAGGACTGAAGCTTAAATTAGCTCTAAACTGACCCAGCTCAAGTTCAAAGTTTTTATTGTATTCTGTTTTTTTGTGTGTGTTTTAGCTTGACCCTTGAACAGTTCCAGATAATTTATTTCTTATTCTTGTCGAATTTTCTTTGGGAAAGTGTGTTTGAAATATAGTTAGGGGAAAAGGGAAGGAGCTGCAATCACGGTTAAAGCCCCACTCTCAAGGATATTTGAGTGGTAGTCACTGAAAAAAAATTGTATTAAGCTTATAGAGAAATAATACATAAAAAATAAGTAAATTAATTCATATATAGTTTATTCCTATAATTATAATAAAAATCGTACTCTTAGGTGGGTTTAAAGTTTAGATAGAAAGTGTCTATATTTAATGTTGAAAAGTCTAGGAAAAGTATAAGAATTGCAAGAATTTGTTTTGAACAACTTAATTAATATTTTATTTAATACAATTAAACCAATTTAGCATTTATTTAGCTTTCTTTTAGTGCCGAAATTCTCTGCTTTTCGGGTTTTTCTTTTTCTTTGTGGAGTGTGTGTGTTGATGTAAGAAGCAAGTGTAAATAAAGAAAAGTCGTGCCCGTTGTGCAAGCACTCAAAAGTGGCTGCACACACACACTCACACACACACACACTCACACACACACACACAAAAAGAAGAGAAAAAAAGAAGAGAAAAGAAGAATTAAAAGCAAAGGAGAAAGAAAGAGAAAGAAAGAAAGCACCGACTCACCTGCAGTCCTGGCACGTTTCTTGGAAGCGTGTGTGTAGCTTTCTCCTGCTGTGCCCCTCTCCGCTGCGGCTCTTACTTGCTCCTTGCTTGATAAACTCCAAAAGGACTCTTCTTTTTTTGAAATATATAGTTTTTTTCCCCCCTTTTTTATGGGTTCTCTAGGCTAAGGTTTTCAACTCAAGCACTCGTCGTCATCGATGTTTGCACGTTTCGCTTTATTTATTTGGAAATCTTTTCTTATTCCAAGGCTCCTTCTTATTTTTACGTGTGTCTGTCTGTCTGACAAAGTGTATTTGTATTTGCTTAAAAATCAATTACGTCATCATTGTAAAACGGCAATTGGATATATAACGATGGCAACTCTGGGCTGAGTTGGCTTCCATCTTCTTCTGCAAATCCCTTGCCTTTCATCGGTTTGTTTGTTTGTTTGTTTGTTTGTCGCCTCTTCCACTCCACCACTTGTGTCAATACTTATCAGGCGATATTAACGTCACTGTGACAGACCCAACCCGCCGCCCCCCTTTTATATTCACCTGGCATCTGTTTGTGTCACATGTCCTTTTCCCAAAAAAAAAAAAAAGGAAAGAGAGGTGAAAAAAAGAGAGACCCAGCATCGAATCGAGCGGAGAATCTTCTTCATTGTTTGCGCCATATTTTATTTATGTTTTGTCAATTTTTGTGCAACTTTTGCTCATCGCTTTGTTGCCGTCTACCCTTAACCCTTGTGACCCTCCATCTCTCGTTGTAAATGTTATAACGCAGCAGATTTGACAGCTCCTTTGGGCCATTTCATTTGTGGCAAACTTTTTCAATGGCCGTCAAATAATGCAGCCATCTGACATTGAAAGGTGTTTCTCTCCGCCGCCATCTATCTGTAGATATATATAGTATATATATATGCTATATATATATACATATGCTACATGTGTACATTCTGGGGGGTGGGATGTGCGTCGTGGTTCAAATTCATTCCATTATTGTCGTTTTGTGTTCAGTGCTTTCCCAATGGGATTTCCCGGTGCTTATCATCGATAGGTTTGTGTGCCCACAATTGAGGAGGGGGAGGGGAGGGTGAGAAATCGGTAATTGGATTGCTTGGCACTCTAGTGTTTTGGCCGATAAAATGTCATCGATAAATTTGGTTTTATTAGCGGCCATTTATCGGTATAATCAATCTATTTAAAAAAGCACAACGCACCTATGGTGATATTATCGATAGGCTTTAGTAATTTGGTTGCCAAACTTATTAAGCGATAAAACTTAATCGAATGTATGGATTTTGTATTTAAACCGATAAACTATAATCGAATAATTTATTGCTATAATCAAATTATTCTTTCTCACATCGATTTATAAAGTTGATTTGCCACTGTATAGATAAATAAATGATATTCGATAAATAGCAAAGTTTATTATGTTTTTTAAATATCTATAGATTTTCCTATATATTTAAACCATTTCTATATCTCTCGAAACTGAATCACCAATTGAAAAATAAAATCCATCTGATGATGGTTAACAAAAAAGGAACGAAGAGATTCCAGTAAAAAGCCCAGACTTTCAGATTTTCCTGAAAAGGAGAATGCAAAAAGAGAGTCGCAAGGTCCAGTGCCTCCTCTCCATTCTGCCTCGTTCTCTGTCGCTCACATTGGGATTATGGAAAACCATGAATCTGGCGAAAACATATTCCGATTCTCTGCCTTTTTCCCGGCTAGCCATATTTCCCATTCAATTCAAACATATTTCGATGGAAAGGAAAGGAACTGACCAAAAAAAATTGAGAGAAATATGAAAAACTCTGCTCAGAACTGTAATTCATTTAAGTGTTCCATTGAGTGGTGTGTGCCATGTGTGTGTGTGTGTATGAAATTTCATATTTTTAATGACCAGCGAAGGAGAAATGGCTGAAGCCGGAGGAGGAGGAGCCTCTCCTCACAAAAGGCATTCTTCGATGCGAAACTGAAAGCAAACATCATGATGGCGTTGTCGATGTCGATGTCGATGGAAAATAAAATAAAATCCATATATGCATACTTTGCATATTAAAAAAAAAATCATATATATTTTTATATGTGAAAAGGGAAAGGAATTTCAATAAGAGAAGATTACAAAAGAGTTTGCATGTTAAATATTTTAAGCTTGAATTTTTGGTTAATTATTTCGCCAAGAGATGAACTCACACACAGTCCCTGGTCTTTTGTTGAAGATGTTCTTAATGGTTCAGTTGTTTGCTCAGCAAATTGAACGAAAACAAACTTCAAAAGTTTGCACCACGGATATGCATGCAGATGGCACAAGGATGGAGTTGGGCTCCGGCTCTTTGTCGGTTTTCGACTAAAGTTATTCAGCAGCATATGGGGGAAATTATATAAATCAGTTCCCTCAATTCCAGGAGACTTGCAAGTAAATAGAGAAATTTTAAAAAGCCTCAAGGAGTATTGAAATCTCTAGAAGTATGCTTAATGTTTCAAATAACCTATAATTCCTTACTATTCAAAAATATTATCATTAATGTTAATTAGGGTAGCAATTCAAATGAATTCTTACAGCTTGAATCCCTGTTAATTAGTTACCTGAGTCCTTGCTTTGATTTGTGCATTTTGATTGAGTTAATTGACACTCAATGCTCTACGCAAGTATTCCAATAAAGCACATTTGTTTGGCACATTCATCTGATATCAGACTGATATATGTCCGTATATATAAATTCATGATGTGGACCGCATAGTGCGTGGCATAATGATCTCATGTTTCCGTTGGCTTTTGCGGTCAACTCGTGAATGCGAATTGCACAAATTGTTAACTCTCGTCGGGCCACAGTAACTAGTGCTTCTTCATTGGTCAATTTACAAGTGTGGTAATTCAGTTAAGAGCACTGATAATTCAAGTACTACAAAATATTGATAAAAACTTAATTGTAATAATCTGTATAAAGGTGTGAAGTCGGGGTTAAAAAGAGCAGTGAAGGAATAAACAATATATATTGCACATATAGTTCTAATATGTAATTGATCCCTAAAGCCTTTAAATTAAATCTCTAGGTATAGAGATATTTTTGGTATTTCTCCGATAAAATGATATCGATAAATTTGCTGTTATTGGCTGAGCCCTTTTTATCTGTCATTTAGAAATCCAATCAATTCATTTCAAAAAAACATTCGCTTATCTATTCTGACATTATCAATAGGTTTACCTGGTAATTGAAAAAAGAACTAAGCTAGCAAAACTCTTTTAGCGATACAACGTAATCGAAAGTATCGATTTTTTAACGATATTATCTATAAGTTGGTGTTGTTAATCATTTTCTCTCTATTTATCACTAATGATATATCAATAAAAAAAAAATAGATAACTTGCTTTTATTAGACTTAAAAGCTTCCTTTGAACCAATGAAAGTTTCGATTATTTATCGATAGCAATAAAACCATCGATAAATTCGTGCCTTTGGTACCAAAACAATTTCTCCTCATAAATATCTCACTGAAATGCTATTATCTTGACCCCCCTTGTACGCTTCTGCTCATTGCTCATTGGGTTTTGCTGTAATTGTTTTAAAATTGTCACAATTGGACGGAATGGATGCAGGCCCTCTCTTTTGGGGGCGTGGCATGCAACAAGGGCAAGGTTGCTGCAGTTGACAAGCCGCAGTGGCAAGCGTTTTAAAAATTTATGCTGCAGGCAAGGACAAATGGGGTCTTTCTGGGTTAAGGGATTGCCAGTGCAGAGTTGGTCCCCAAAAAAGAGGTTAGTTAACATGACCTGCTGAGGTCCGAGCTGCTGTTGAGCTGCTGCCGTCGAGCTGCTGCCGGAGCTACGTCCTCCGAGCAGTGTCCATGTCCATGCATCCTGCATTCTGCATCCAGCATCCGGGGTTCGCCTGCTGCCACAACAATAAAACGAACGAACGACGCAACACTTATGTTGGTTTACTTTTGCTGCCGGCCCAACCATTTTTCCCCATACCATTTTCCAACGCTTTCCCCCTTTCATGACTCGAAAGGAAAACTGCTGCAGCTAAATTCCAGCAAGTGTTTTAGTGCTGTTTATATATATATGTGATATGTATGCATGGCTATAACCTTCAGGTTAGAAACAAAATTCACTTGGCGACTTTAATTAATGGAAATTTTAGAGAAGTGAAATATTAAGCTTAGGTTTCCAAGAAAAAAACTAACATTTTATTAAAACTGAACCGGTTAGGAATTATAAGAACAAAAATGGTTGTTGTTTATAGCTGAATATATTATTTTATTCAATTTTGAAGTGTTTTCTATGCCTTTGATTTATTAAATATTTTAATAATGACCAGAAAAATTATTATAAATAATTTAAATATAATATAAAATATCATAATACAACTTTCACAAAGGTTAACAACATTTTAACTTAACTTAAAATATTTTAAAGAGTATTATTCCTAGTTTTTCCCTAAATAAAAATCCACTCAAGTTGATTAGACAAGACAATTGGTATTTGTAATTTTCCAAATCATTTGTGCGACTTTCCTTGTGTGTGCTGTGAGTATTATTTGCTCTTTCACTTGGTTTTCTGTGTTATTGTTTTCCTTCAATATCCTTTACATATATCCTTTATATCCTTTACATATAAAACCGATATGTGTGACCATTTCTTAGGGTGATGAAAACAAATGACTGACGGAGATCCAACGTTAACCCCTTTTTTTCTGTGTTTCTAATTAAAGTCCAGTCAAAAGAGAAGTTGCAACTAAGCGACTCAGGAATTTCATTATATATATATATATATATATCTTTATATATAGATATGTATATAGAAATATATATAGCAAAATTAAATTAACGTTTCTCGTGTCTTTCTGTGCCTCTTCACTCATTCTTCACTTCTGGTGACCATAATCACAGCTGCATTGTGTATAGCAATTAAACCAGCAGCAGCAGCACAACAAAAACACAGGAGGGAAAAAGCAGAAAAACAGGCGGAAAAACTAAGGGGGAAAGTTGAAGAGGGTGCAGGGGGTGGAAGGGTAAAAGTAAAAGATGTAAAGAAATTTCTTGTTGTTTGCTTTTTAATGGTTTTCAATGATTAAATTGTTGATAACAATTTTAAGCTGCACTCGTTCAGGCATCACTCTCTCCCTCATACTTTCTCTCTCTGTCTCGTTCTTTCCATAGCTACCTTTCTCTGTCTTTCACAAACTTTCTGTCCCTCTCCGACACACTTTTTACACTGTAAAATGAAAATTAATTGCAATTATAAGTTTGGAAAATATTAATATAATAAGTCTTAAATAATTATAGGTGCATTATTGAAATATTCTAAATAATAAAATATTAGTGCAAGCTTCAGGGAGTTACTAAAAATTAAAAAAAAAAGGCTGACAAAATATATTTAAAAGAAGTGTTTTAATTTTCGTTAGTTTATTTCTAGTTGCCTTTAAAATTAAATAAACTTCTTATGAAAAATTGGGATATTTATAGATTTCTTAATTGTATAACTTGGGTTTTTAAATATTTTTTTTTAGCAGTGTATGTGTGTCACTCTCGTTAGCATCTTGTTGTTGTTTGTTACTAACTTTATACAGACTATGGGCCATGTAAAGTTGAACGTGGGCATAACAATGTGCCCTTAACTTGGCCCACAGAGTGCAGTTGTTGCCCTGTCTTACTCTTTTCCTCTTCGCCTTTTTCTCTGTCTCTTTCTCTTTCTCTGTCTCTTTCTCTTTCTCTGTCTCCTTCCCTGTCCCTGTCTCTGTCAATTTCAATGTGCAATTACTTGGAATTTGTTTGAAGTTTTCAGAGGCAGCAGCCGAGGCAGCCGGAAAAGTTTTTACCACCCATCCCGCCTCCCTGCACTCACTCGTTTTCCACACGCACACATTAAAAATTTAATTAGAGAGTGCCTCAGCCTCTGGCTCTGGCTTTGGCTTTGGCTCTGCCACGACAGATCAGAAATCAAAACAAATCGGTCCAAAAAGAGGCAACTTTCCCAGCAAATTGAGTCTCAAGCGGAGGCAACAAATTTCGAATTAATTTCAGTTTGAGTCCTGCATAAGCTTTGCCTTATTTATTGGGTGTGTGTCTGTGTGTGTGTATTCATTAGCCTTGATTTAATGATAAATGATGAGCTTTTAATTTGTCAACGTTTTGTAAGGGGAAAACTTTTGGAGGAGGCGCTGGTTCGCTTGACTGATTTTCGGGGGAAGGGAAAGTAATTGCAAAGGATAAGGAAGGAAAATAAATATAATAATTTATTTATTAATTTTAAACATTGTATTAATTACTGATTTATAAAGTTAAATAACAAAAAACATATAATAAGAACAGAAAAGGAAGCTAAGATATTTAAATAAGTATCTTAGTAAATTTTAAAGAAAATTATACTTCACATAATTTATTTAGTTGGTTCGTTTTAATAGCAAATAAAATATATAAAAATACAAAAATATAATAATATATATTTATATATAATAATAATATATATTTATATATATATATAATTATTGATTTATATATATATATTTATTTATATAGATTTATATAATAGGAATAGGAAAATAAACTAAAATATTTAAATAAATGTCATCACACAAATGAAAGAAAATTATAGATCACATTATTTATATTGTTGGAAATAAAAATCGGTTTATGGAACGTTTGGAATTTTATTAATTCTTAGTTAGTTAGTTTTAAGAACAAATAAAATATAAAACAATTTAAAATATATATAAATAGTAGGAAATAACATATTTCAAGGCATTGTTTATGTTTTCTTTAGTAATTCAAACTAAACCAGCTTAATAAATAAGGATTCAAGCTCGCCAAGTTTTAAATTAAATTAATTTAATTTTCAGTTCTTTTATAATTTTAAAGCAATTTCTTAAGATCCTTGTGCTTAAATATAACAGAAAACAACATATTTAAAGGCATCGCTTGTACATAATTTTTTTTGTAAGGTAATTCTTCAAAATAAAGCCGTTTAAAAAATAAGGATTTAAGCTCGCTAATATAAGCCCATTTAGGATTTTGTTTTCCTTGTTGTTTTGTGTTCCTGCAAATAAACTCCTTTTTTTTGTATTCCATCCAGTGGCTGCCTCAATTCGTTTCGCGGCTTATGCATTCTCCTGTGTTTTGTCCTCTTTCGCTTTTCGGGGGTCCATTTGGGATCCCGAGGACGCCGCTTTGTCATGCCCAAGGGTTAAGCCGAAGTGGTTAGAAAGGGGATTTCCGAAGGGCGATAGGGGTTGGGCATAAATAACGACACGTTGTGCATTTTGATGGGAGAATGGCCAGGAAAAACCAGGAACTTGGGGATTGGCCACGGATATCGAGATGGGGTTGAAAAAAATACCCCCAAAAAAAAAAGAGAGATCTCGACCCTGACTCCAGTTTTGGCCCTTTTCCGCGTCATTGCTCTGCACTGAAAAACCAACTAAAGACGAAGGGTAAAATCACACGAAAATGCTTTTATGATTATTACTCTTACTCTTTTCTTTTCACCCTCCTCTCTCGATGATTTTTATGATTATGATGACTTTGATGTCAGATAAATGATGGTAAATATTCATCGAAGGCAGGTTAAATCTCTGTTCAATTGAAACTTTAAGTAGAAAAAAAAAGAAGAGAACATTGTTTTATTTGCTGTGGCAACAATAAAGTTGTTTGCATTGCAGTCAAAGGGTCCATTCAATTTTCATGGCTGTCTTATTATGCTTATTAAATATGGGAATTATTACGAAATATTTCAATGGCAGTAAAATAGATGCGAAGAAGTGAGAAAGTTGCATGCAATTTTACTATGACAAGGTGAAGACCCTGAATGTTCGTAAACCTTGGAAAAAAGACTTTTGAACACTCAGAAATGAAATATGTCAAAGACAAGACTTTTAACCATAAGATACCCTCCGTTTCCCATAAAAAAACCCAACGATTTAACTGTTAAACCAAAATCTTTAATTAAACTAATCAATTTGTCTTCGTCCCTGTGGCAGGATGCCACCTGTTTTTTAACCGAAACCTTTTCCTGTAGCTTCTCAATTTTGGGTGGCAGTGTTACTGCCTTTCGCATCGATTGACGACGCTATCAATGGACACTTGGCGTCTTCTTGATTTCACCCGGCTCCACTGTGAGATCAATTTCTGAACGGATTTCGGTGAGGCTCTTGGTGGTGGACCTGACTACCCCCAGAGCTGCTGATGACGGTGCATCCTGCAAAGTACAGTTTTGAGCTGTGGGAAAAAAGGAGGGTTTTAGAAAGGATTCTCTAACTAGAATTCAGGGAAAGGGATTTGCAGACAGACTCACTTGTGGGCAAGCCACGGCCCAGCAGCTCGGTTCTGGTGTAGATTGTCTTACGGGCCACATTCTGTTTGGCCGGGTTGTCATCTGGGCCAGAACCTAAAGGCTCCAATGCCTGCTGCAGGCCCTGCTCCAGGTCATTATTTAAAGAACGCATCTGGTTCTGGCGATCACGATCTGTTGCCATATCTGCGAGGATTAAAGGATAAGCCTTTTTATTTATTAGTTAATTCTACAATTCGTATAATGTTGTGAAGCAATGTGAGTTAAGGGAGTTAATGCCTTGATTTATAGTCTAAATTCTCAATGAGCACAAGACAACAAAGTAAGGGGTTACTTTGATGGCAAAACAAATACAAATCAAAGATTAAAACAATAAAATCCATAACAGTGTAATCGTTGAAAATAATGACAAATAAATGGACTCAGTGAGCTGTTGTTTTTCAAAACATAAAAAGTGCAACACAATCGCAAATGCAAACAGCTGGCGGCGGCGGCTTGAGAGTGGAATGTTCAATGCATAAACAAGCATATTTCATTCTAAACCCCAAACTCCAATTTAGTCATGAATAAGGCATGAGTTGAGTCTCTCTTTCTGTACTCTGTTTTGTGTGCTCTGCGAAATAATTCACATTTATGAATCCACATGCACAGTTGCCGGCAGACAGTTTTGAATAGGCTCTTAGGGGTAACTTATCGATTCAATTAAGAGCTTGGGTAATGCTCAATAATTCAGGGAAATGCACTACGGTTTGGGTTTCTCAACCTTTTGATATGTGTAGATGCAGCAGCAAGTTCTTGATTTGATTTAATAATGAATATCAATAGAGATATTCTAGTTGTAATTTAAAACAAAGAAAAGGGTTTATTTAAAGGAAATTTATTTTAAATATAAGGAATAGCAAGTAAATTGAGAAATTTTATCTGAAGAGCTAAGCAAATATTTTCTACGATTTTAACGATTTTTTTTTAAAGGTTTCTTGTGGAGCTTTAAAGCACCTTACACTTAATATAAAATACATTTATGGTTATAAATTACATAAATAAAGAGAATACATTATTTAAAATTTTTCTAAGCTTTAGAAAGGATTTTTGACTGTCTTCCTTATCAGTTGTTTTTAATTCTTTCTTTGAGCTTTACGAGCTGTTTCTATGGCTCAAAGTCACTCCCTTGAGTCTGGGTTTTATGTGTCCTTTTCTAGGAAAACTTATTTTAAAAAAAGCCATTGCAAACTTTCTCCAAAACACACTCACACACACGCACACTGGCACAATAAACATTAAACAATAGAAAGAACGAACTTTTGTGTACTAATCTCTCTGCTTTGCTCTCGATTGTAAATAATTCTATATCTATATAAACATTTTCTGTATATGTATAATTATATATGAATGTACTGGTATGTGTATGTGTCAATATACGAATATGTTCCGTTTCATTCCGTTCCGTTCCGTTCCGCACAAGCTTCCAGCGCCAAAATATAGCGTTCACACTTAATTTATGCAAATGAAAAGTGCGCACACACAAAAAGGCACAAAAGTGTAAGGGACGAAGATGAAGATAAAACGACAAACAAATTCGAAATTAATTTGCATTGAATAACAAAGGGAAAACGCTTCAGTTTCAATTTCAATTCCAGCCAAGGATAAACCGGAAACCGAAAAGGAAAACCAAGAAACAAATCCAAAAAAAAAAACAACAACGAAAAAACTAAAACAAACAAAAGAAAAGTCAAATGAAGGAAAATGAAGTGCCAAAGTGTTGAAAATAAAGCCAAAACCAAGAGAAGAAATTGAAATTGATGTAAAAGATCCAAAAAGAAAAAGAGAAGAATTCAAATCGTTTCGTTTCGGATACACGCGCGCTCTTTCCGTTTCGTTCCGTTCCGTTTTCTCGTTAGCCGCGTCCGTTTCGTTACCCGTTTCCCGTTTCCGTTTCTCGTTACCGTTTCGCTCGGCACTAATTCAAATGGCTAGCAGCTGCTTATGATGGAGACATTCCTCGTCCTGGGCCTGTGTTTCATCCTGTACGAGGCATTGGATTTCTTTCAGGGCTGCATACACAGTAACACCCCCTCGCCAAGTGACCAAATCGAAGCCTATCGCCGCGAGTTGGACGAACAGCGTCAGCAGCAGCAGCAGGAACAGTTCCTTGCCGGCCTGACGCCGCTTCTGGGCGCTCAGTTTGCCGCAGCCGCCGCCGCCGCCGCCGCAGCAGCCGCTGCCTCGTCTGCCGGTGGTTCACAGTCGACATTGGGCAGCACCACCACGCCCACCGCCTCCACAGCGAGTGTGATTAGTGATTCATACGATCAGGAATCACAATCCCAAACCCAATCGCAATCCCAGTCCCAGTCGAATCAGCAAGCTCTGCACTCGCTGAGCACTCCGGGCCTCTTCCGTCCCGCTGCCCTGGGCTACTACGATCCAGAGGATCCGCTGCATGCCACCTCATCGCTGCCCCGTGACTATTATTACCTGCAGCAGCAGCAACTGAAGAACAAGGTTAGCTCCCGCTCGTTACTCTCCAAGTTCTCGTCCACCAACTCGGATAATCGCATCCATCCGGAGGCAGGAGCCGGTGCGGGTCACAGTGCTCTTCTGGGCACAGCGGCTGTGATCACCAGTCAACCCCTGCCCGCCGGCGAAATACCACCGAGTCTGTTCGATCCCGGCCAGGGTCATCAGGTAGCAGCCGGGGGAGTGACAGCGACGGCGGTCCATCATAATCATCATCATCATCTGCAGCAGCAGCAGCTCCAATCCTCATCGCCGCTCTTCATAGAACTCAAGCGAGCGATCATCAGTCAGAGCAGCAGTCACAGTCAAAACTCCTCACGGTTCCCAGAGGAGGAGGACGATCCCGAGGAGCAGGAGGATCAGTGTCCGCAGTGCGAGGAAGAGCATATACAGTACTTGGCAGAGACCCTAGAGGATCTGGTTGATAGCCAAGAGCAGGACGACGACGACGACGAGGAGGAGCAGGAGGAGGACGAGCAGCAGCAGCAGAAGCTGGTGGAGGAGCAGCACGCCACGTACGTGGGTGGTGCAACCAGTGAGCCGGATATTTGTGCCGCCGCCCGGCAATTGCCGCGCATCCATCACATAGCCATTGACGATATCGCTGGACAGGATTACAACGGGATATCCGGTCACAATTCGCACGCCGACTTCAGGGAAATCGAGTGCGAGCGTCTGCGACGCAAGTGCGTGAGCGTTAAGCGCATCTATAGCATATCCGAGAAGTTCTAAATCAGATCAGTTCAGATCAGATCTCACCGCTATCCGATCAGCCGCCATACTCAATTCGATATCAGATCATCATTCCTGTACAAAGACCAGCCCTCACCATTGCACTTCAATCGAAAAATACAACTCTGAACTGTAAACAAAACCAAAAACGAATCGAAATCAAAAATCAACTAAATCCAAATCAAAGCCAATCAAAAGTCTAACTAAATCGAGGCCAAAATCAATCAAAGAAACCACAAAACAAACAAAAAAATAAGCAAAAACCAAATCAGTTTTCAAATTCAGTTTAGTAAAAACCAAATCGAAATCAAATCAAATGCAACCAAAATCACAAAATTATTGCCCAATGCGAAACACCCCACACAAGGTTAGCAAACAAAAAAAGTCTAAAACTACCAAAAACCATAAGCCAACAAACTGTAATAAACTTAACGAAATGAGAGAAAAATTATTATCAAGTTAAACTGAGAAAACCAAAATTGAACCAACAAGAAGCAAAAACCGACACAAAAAAATCAAGAGGAAATATAGAAAATAATGAGAAATACTCGTATACGTTGCCCAAAAGAATTTGCACAGCATTTTTCACATTTGAACGCCATTTTCAGCTTTGGTTTTGATTCTAATTTCTGTGCTGTCACCTCTGCCTGTGATCTGTTCTTTTTACCCATCCCTTAAAGTCACCGAAAGCCCATGGAAAGTCAACTCAAAGTACCCATAAACCATCAAAAGTCACCCAAAGTCAGCTTAAGTCACTGAAAGTCCTACAAAAGTCACCTTAAAGTCACCTTAATTCACTTAAATTCACCATAGAGTAACTTAAAGTCACCTAAAATCACCCAAAATCACACAAAAGCCTTTTTAAGTCAGCTAAAAGCCACCCAAAGTCACTACAAGGTCACCTTAAAATCAACTAAAAATCTTCCAAAGTCACATAAAAGTCCACTCAAAGTCACTTTAAAATCGCTAGTTTTTCACAGCTCATAGCTGTTAGATTAATGATAATGGCTTCACCACAGTTCACCAACAAGAGGCTGCACGCCACAGTTCACCAACAAGATTACACCACAGTTCACCAACAGGAGGCTGCACACCGCAGTTCACCAACAAGATTACACCACAGTTCACCAAGAAGAGGCAGCACACACTTTAGCCGATCACCATAGTCCCTCACCAGAAAGAATCTTTCTCTTTTTCTGACCTCACCTTAAATATTAGCCTTCATCACCTTGCACTGTTATTTACTTTTTTTTCTGAGAAGGCACCTCCTCCACTTTTAATCGTTCACCACATTCCACAACCAGCCACCTCTTTTGATCTCTAGCTCTATCACACATTAGCTAGCCTTATCCCTCTCTTTCTTTAGCTCCGGCTAATAATTTCCAACTAACTTTTTGCAGCTCGAAAACCACTCAACAACACAATCGCACACGTGACGGTGGTGTGGTGTCCAAAGAGTACTAGTAAGGTCACAACTAACTATTACAACACACAGAGATACCTGCTGCATATTTTATTACTCGAGATGTGGAAAATGTGGATGTGGAAATTTTGGCTTTTGACTGAGATTTATGCGTGTGGTGCTCCTACGCGTGTCTAAAATTTGTGCCTTCATGTGGTACTCAAAACTTTTAACTTGTGTTTGTTGATTGTTGAGTTACTTTTTATTCACCCTGTTTTTTTTTTTTTGTTCTCTGTTTTCTGTTTTCCTCTTTTTTGTTTCTGTAGTGTCCTGTGAGAATTCCTTGGTTTGGGGATGAACTGTGGGGAACAACAAATATGCTAACTAGTTGGCTTTGGTCAGCTCCTTGTGCCTCTATTCAAAAGGGGAGGAGGAGAGGTGGAGGACAAGGCATCTTTTAAACCTCTGCTTTCGAGTGTTATGCAAAGTAAATTGTACATAATTGTCAGGACTAGGAAGGCTCTCACATATATGCAAATGACAGGAGCTGGAAAGCTGGGAAGCTGGGGAGCTGGGAGCTAGGAAGCTGGCAGCCCAGGACAATGACTAATTTTGCTGTCATTGTTGGTGGCGTAACACAAAAA
This sequence comes from Drosophila nikananu, assembly GCA_008042635.1. Taxonomy (NCBI): domain Eukaryota; kingdom Metazoa; phylum Arthropoda; class Insecta; order Diptera; family Drosophilidae; genus Drosophila; species Drosophila nikananu. The sequence continues at coordinate 1,657 of VNJV01000414.1, read as the reverse complement.
GGAGGAAAAATGAAATAAAACGAAAAGTAAAGCCGAAGGGAGGGAGTAGAAAAGGCAGAAAAGCTGTAGAGCATTACTATCATATCTTACAAATTGTCCCCCCAGCCTCTCTCTTTCTTTCTCTCTGTGTCTATATATATATATTAGACTCGTATATATCCATTCAATTATTCGATATGCTTTCGGACTATATATATATATATACTATATGGAATACGTGTGTGTGTGTTGTATTCTTTTATTCCTTGGACCTCGTTTTCATCTCCAGTGACCATGTGTGTTTGTGTATCCTTGGCCCGCATCAAGTTAACATTCCCTCCCCCAGTCCTAAGCCCCTTCCTCTCGTTCAGATTTTCCCCCGATTTTCCCCCTCGATTTCCCCCTTTTTCTCTCTCTCTCTCTGCTAGCTCCCTTTTCTGCTCGGCGTTCAACGTTCGTAATCTTTTGGTCTTTTCTTCATCATCGTTTAGCTTGATGTGGTTTTCCTCCGACTTAATCAGTTTTACTATTGTTTGTTTTTACCAAGCACACACACAATGCGTGCGTGTAGTATATACACACACACACCTATATATTGCGCCACAGTTGCGTTCACAATAATAGCAGACTATTTTTTAGTCAACAATTAAAAATAATCGATTTTCTGAAGTTGGGAACCATTTTCGGAGTCCTTGAAAATGGCATAGCATAATTTTGGATGCCAAAATTGTCAAAAAAATGAGCCAAAAATTAAAAATCGATTTTTGAATGCAGAAAAGTTCTCCAACAAAAACTAAAATGAAAAAACTAAACCAGACCGGTTGAGTTTACGCCAAGTTACGATCAAAAAACCACTGGAGGAGTTCGCGATTTTTGATTCAATAATGTACCCGTTTTTTTCAACAAAATGAAAGGGTTTGCATCGTAAAAATTGTAAAAAATGGATCAAAAATAAGAAATCGATTTTTGAATGCAGAAAAGTTCTCCAATAAAAAATAAGAATAAAAAACCAAACCAGACTGAAATCGGTTGAGTTTTAACCAAGTTATGATCAAAAAACCACAGAAGAAGTTCGCGATTTTTGAGCAAAATTTTTTTCCCATTTTTTTAAGGGGTTTCATCGTCAAAATTGTGAAAAATTGTCAAAAAATTAGAAATCGAGTTTGAATGCAGAAATGTTCTCCTATAAAAAATAAGAATAAAAAACCAAACCAGACTGAAATCGGTTGAGTTTTAACCAAGTTATGATCAAAAAACCACAGAAGAAGTTCGCGATTTTTGAGCAAAATTTTTTTCCCATTTTTTTAAGGGGTTTCATCGTCAAAATTGTGAAAAATTGTCAAAAAATTAGAAATCGAGTTTTGAATGCAGAAATGTTCTCCTATAAAAAATAAGAATAAAAAACCAAACCAGACTGAAATCGGTTGAGTTTTAACCAAGTTATGATCAAAAAACCACAGAAGAAGTTCGCGATTTTTGAGCAAAATTTTTTTCCCATTTTTTTAAGGGGTTTCATCGTCAAAATTGTGAAAAATTGTCAAAAAATTAGAAATCGAGTTTGAATGCAGAAATGTTCTCCTATAAAAAATAAGAATAAAAAACCAAACCAGACTGAAATCGGTTGAGTTTTAACCAAGTTATGATCAAAAAACCACAGAAGAAGTTCGCGATTTTTGAG
>VNJV01000413.1:0-28041 GCA_008042635.1 Drosophila nikananu | reverse complement strand
TGTCAAAAAATTAGAAATCGAGTTTTGAATGCAGAAATGTTCTCCTATAAAAAATAAGAATAAAAAACCAAACCAGACTGAAATCGGTTGAGTTTTAACCAAGTTATGATCAAAAAACCACAGAAGAAGTTCGCATTTTTGAGCAAAATTTTTTTCCCATTTTTTTAAGGGGTTTCATCGTCAAAATTGTGAAAAATTGTCAAAAAATTAGAAATCGAGTTTGAATGCAGAAATGTTCTCCTATAAAAAATAAGAATAAAAAACCAAACCAGACTGAAATCGGTTGAGTTTTAACCAAGTTATGATCAAAAAACCACAGAAGAAGTTCGCGATTTTTGAGCAAAATTTTTTTCCCATTTTTTTAAGGGGTTTCATCGTCAAAATTGTGAAAAATTGTCAAAAAATTAGAAATCGAGTTTTGAATGCAGAAATGTTCTCCTATAAAAAATAAGAATAAAAAACTAAACCAGACTGAAATCGGTTGAGTTTTAACCAAGTTATGAACAAAAAACCTTTAAGGTGGTTTCGATTTGTAAGCAAATTTTTTCAACACATTTTTCACATCGTGAAAATTGTAAAAAATCGGTCAAAAATAAGAAATCGATTTTTGAATGCAGAAAAGTTCTCCATCAAAAACCAAGAAGAAAAAACCAAACCAGACTGAAATCGGTTGAGTTTTAGCCAAGTTACGATAACAAAAACACCAATTTTTTTTTTGCGGCTGCCCCAAAAAGTATGCTGCGATTGTGGTTTTATGTTGAGCAGTCAGGAACTGGCAATTATATTGCATAGATGGAAACACAAGCGTGTGTGTGTGCGTAAAGATGGTCTATAAATGCAGCATCATGGCGAGTATTTAGCCAAGCCTCCCCACCACATACCGTTCCCCCCGTTAAGTTTTGCCAAAAAGGAAAGGAGAACCCATCCATCTCGCTGGGGTTAAACCTCTGCCTCCCCCCCTCGCTCTGCAAAAGTTGTGCCGCGTCAAGGGCAATATTCTTCTGCATCATTAACCCAGCAGAAGCCGTGCTGTCATGAGAAATGACCCACAGCCATGCAGTCACGGTCAGCTTAACCCATTCGTGCCGGTTAGCTGAATGCAGAACTGCGAAGAAAAAAAATAATAATAAACCCAAGAACGTAGCAAAATCGAATCAATATATAAGTATAAGCCGGCTAACTGAAATTAATTTGGCTTTAAGGAACTTTAAGTGAAACAAATGCTCCCTACTTATACTCAACTTAATTTACCCTAAGCCAAGTGTGTGTGAGGGGGTGTGTGCCTCCACTCATCTATCGTGGGTTAATTCCCAAAGACGTATTAGCCCAGCGGAATTTATCCAAGTCAATTAATCTCGGCGTCTGTTCTGTGACTTTACAGAATTGATAGCTTCGTGTGAGCAGCAGAGGAGTGATTTATACATCTCTTTGGCTGCTACGTGTTTAGTTTGGTTAATTTTAGTTTCTAGATTATAACCTAATTAATGTCAGTTTTTGATGCTTAAATTATAAACAGATTTAAGGGAAATTTTCAAGTTACCTTCGATGATTTTAAGTAATGTGTTTAGCTTCTTTTTTTCCCCCATTTAATTTGTTTCTCTTATTAAAGGCTGCTTATGAATTAACTACTTTCCTAGAGCTAATTATTATTTTTGCAGCTGTAAATGCCGCACGGATAAAGTTTGCTTTCAACTGCACTGATTCCTGTGTGTGTATTTAATTTATAGAACAAAAAAAAAGAATGTATTTTGCCCGCAACTTTGTTTGCTTTATCTGCTGCGGCTTAATGAGCCCCACTAGCTATGTGTATGAATAGTATATATATATATATATATATATATCTATATATATATATGTTTGTATATTTCTTTATATATATATAATTTACTGTCAGTGGTCTGGTGTTTTAACTTGTTGAGTCGACAGTAAACCCAAGCGAGCAACGAACATAGAGCAAAGTTTTGCAACCGCAAAAAGCAAGTTTTAAATCCGCCAAGTAAACTATTAATGAAACATTTTCAACATGGGTTAAGGGTTTTATATGAAGTATATCACCCTAAATAATAGATAACTTAACATCAATTCTAAAGCTACTTTCCAGGCTTCGACCGTTTTTAGAGTCCCTTATTTACTTTAGCATAACAAATATTGGGTCTCTTATTTACTTAATATTTTGTATGTTATCTTAACAAATTCTGCTTTCAAATATATAAACCTTTAAGGTATTTTACAAAATTTTCTATATTCTCTTATATTTTTGTACCTTTTTGTTAAGCTTCTCTTACATTATTTTTAATTAGCACAACTTACTATAAGCCCTTGAATAAACACTTAAACCCAAGTCTAAGAGACGGGAATAGATCTTGTGGCAGCAGCTGGGCTGAAGTATGGTGTTCCTACCTGTTAACACCTGACCACTCGAGTGACGTTTGTCGAGTGGCAGGTGCAAAAAAAAAAAAAACGAAAATGGAGAAAAATTCCGGAAAACGTATGGGAAAAGGGGGAGAGGTGCTGCTGCTGCTGCAGCATTTACTTCCGCCTGCTTTCGCTGCATTCGAAGGCGTTGATGCTTGCATTTTGGAATAGCCCCGGCAATTTGCATTCTTTGTATGCCACTCCCACGGCCACACCCTTTCTCCCTAGCCTATTTTCCCTTTTTTTTTTTTTTTTGATCCCCCGGAAAAATTCAACCGGCAGGTGGCATGAAAATTTAATTACACGCCTCGCTGAAACGCTGTGGCTGTGATTCTGAGGGGTTCGTTATTTTTTGTATTTCATATTTTTTACCTGGAGATTAGGCTGCCAAAAAAAAAGGATTATTGGGGCTAGAAAAATGAAAAATAAATACATTTCTCTTAATGAAAATTAGAAAAATTATATTTTAAGCAAGAGTAGTTTTAAAATATAAAATCTCTTAGTTCCCAGTCTCGAATTGAATTATTAAAAGCACCTTTCCCGTCCCGTCCTGTCCCGTCCTGTCTTGTTTTATCCTGTCTTGTCCTGTCCATCGTGTGTTGAACATGAAACCCATCCGATGGACTCATCTCGGGGGCGAAATAATACGCCTCCGGTGTGCGTGCGTTGTTTGTCTTGTCTATTTGCGGCGGTTGTCAGGCGCACAAAGGACATTGACGGTGGCCGTGGGGCAAACTGGTCATGGTTTTTCCCCTCAGCCCCCCGCCCCCAGCGAGAAAAACAAGCAGAAACCTAGTCCTACTCCCCATATATACATATGTATTTATTTCGCCACAAAAAATATCATTTACTGGCCAGGCATCATCATAATGAGCTTTTCGTCGTTGATGACGTTTCTCTTCGACGACTGCCAATGAACTGAGCAGGAAAGTTGCCATAAATATGAATTATTTTATTTATTATTTGTTTTTGTTCTTTTTTTGGGCAGCTAAAAATCATATTACGTATACGCCCCCTTGGCCCGGCTGGGAGAAAACTTTTGCACATTTCAATGGCAATAAAAGTGATTTAATAAGGCGCAAAACAGCACAACAAAGGGGCAATGCTGGGATATATACATACAAATCTATATATATATAGAAAGAAAACCCAGAGCGAAATCAATTTGATTTGTCGCCGCAGACGACGCTGGTGGGTGGCTGGTTGGCTGGTTGGCTGGTTGGCTTGGAGTTTTCCCCCTGCTTCTGGGCGGTTAACTCGGCCCGAGCCACGCCCCGTGCGTGTGATTAAGTGCGCGTTTAATGTGCACGCCATGGCCATAAAACAAATTGTATGCAATCCTGCCACCGAAAGCTCTCGCAATTTACTCCTTCCAGGCACCAGCAGATTTTCCGCCTCCCCAAAGTCTCGCCTGATTCCAGCGCCTGAGTCCTGAGTCCTGAGTTCCGTAACTGATTTGGTGGACTCTCTGTGGGCTGTGAGGATCTAAAAGTTTTTGTGCCCGGATCCGGCTAGCTGCCGCCTGGGAGAGCGCTTTGAAATGTAAATACGGCTCATTATTTCCAATGCCTTGCCATTCATTTGCAAAGTTTCCAGTTTTGTGAGCACAAACACACACACGCACACGCCAAAGGGGTCTACGCACACATTTTAAGCAACGGAATACCTAGAAAAGAATTTTCCAGGGACGCATTTAAAATGAGTGAAATCTATAGGTAGAATTTTAAAATTTTAAATCGATAAATACCAAAAAAATATATCGAGTAATATTTTGTTTAGTTTAAAAATTTGTTAGTTTTAAATACTAACCATGAATGTTAATAAATTTACTAGTAAACTGATCTTTAGTTTAATACACGGGTTTATATGCAGTTATTTAAAATGTATTAATTTATCGAAATCTATCGATAAAATTACTTTTAACTTCCTGCTTTATTTGAAGTGGATATTAATTATTATACCACCTGAAAAAACGATTTCTACTAAAAAGTTGGCTCATATTATTTTGAATGAATGAATTTAAGCAAGACTTCCAACTAAAATAGTATCACCTTCCCTCTTATTTTTCAACCACTGTGCAGGGTGACGTGGGGCCTGGAACTATGGGTTTACCTTTAATTAACTGTAATGCCATCAGGCAGCAGGACACACACATTGGTCAACGTGTGTGTAATGCCCCTTTACCTCTTTCCTATGCCACTTCCCACTCCCCACTCCAACTTCTCCCTAGAATGTGTGTGTGTGTGTGTGCGTGTGTGGGGTTTATTATTTTCACTTAATTTTTGCTCGAGTTTTCCCGATGCTTTTTTGTTTGTATTGTTGTTTACCCCTGAACTTTTGGCCCGTTCAATTTACGTGCCTCTGCCAAATGGCAAATCATCACAGCTAGACAGAAAAACAGAAGAAAAAAAACGCAAAAGGGACCAATGGACCCTTCCAAGAAGACGATGCCAAGAAACGGAATGTGGAATCTTGTTTGTATAACCAGGAAAGGAGCAGGCTGCGGCAAAATGTTGCTCAAATTGACTTCGCTTCGAGCTCCGGAGCTCAGATGACCCGGCAGATTACGGAGGAGCTTCCACCTTTGAGCTTCCTTGCAGGGAAAAATACAAATACAAACATGGCAAAAAGGACAGTAAAGCGACAAAGGAATGTTTCGCCTGCTGCTGCACAATGGCAAATAATTCATAACTTGGCTCAAAAGTTTGATTTAGCTGCAGTTAATACACAGTGGCTTTTCCTTGACTCTCGCCCCTCTGGCTCCTTTGTCCTTCTTCTGTTTTTCCACAGTGGCTTTCGCTCGTCGGCTTTTCCTGTGCCGCCTGCCAACACATATTTCTGTCTCTCATCCTGCCTGGGCATACGTCGCCTTGCATAAATTTTACCCATGCCAGGATATGGCTCCTCCCTCTGCTCCTACTGTGTTGACAGGCTCCTGTGTCTGTGCCTGTGCCGGTGCCGGTGCCTGTGCCCCTACAGTTACCCAGTTTCCCAGCTACCCAGCTTCCCAGCTTCCCGGCTTCCAAAACCTCTTCCTCCTTTGGGGCAGCAAATAAATTACGCTTGAAGCGCCAGGGCCAATGGAAGCGGAAGAGCCAACGGATGACGGTTCTGGCCAAAGCCAAAGCCAAAGGAGACTAGAGCCAAGGACCCAAGAACTGACTCGCCTCTGTCTGACTGTCAAGCAGCTGTATGCTTATTTTTCTTCAACTGTAACTGTAACTGCTGCCGGTGGGGAAAATCCGGCAAAAAAGAAAACGGGGCTAGAAGGAAAGGCATACACACACACACACATGATAGGTAGACAGGCGGCCAAAGTTTCCACTTGAATTTGTTTGGTTCGACGGCTAAGGAATAATTAATTTGAACATTTTTCAAATGAGTTTTTCCTATTTTAAAAGGAAGTCCACATGTAAGGAAAAATGATCAATTTCAATCAGTTTACAGTGCATTTTATAGGGATGAAAATTTATGATTTAATACATGAATTTTTTTTTTTGTCTATTTCTCAAAATTTGTTTCACATATTTTTGCTGTTTTAACCAGAGGTTAAATATGAAATTTTTGTACTTTTGGGTTAATAATGAATTTTATTGCCGACTAGTCGTATTTTTTAAACTCTTTAAACTTTAATTGTAAGATTAACCAGAGAATAAAATAATTTTAAGAATATAATAATAAACACCTTTAAAGGTTTTACATTTTATGTAATGCGGTTAACATTTTGCTAGAATTAATATAAAATAATTAATTTGATTGGGTTTACTAGAATCATTTTAAAATGGAAGATTAAATGTGGTATTTTGGTGAATTTCATTTGAGTAGAGCTTAAAAATTAACTGGAGGTTAAAACTATACAAATAAAAGGTTCACAACTTTTTAAACCGTAGATTAAAAAAATATATTTTTTTTTTACCCTTCAAGTTAGTGAAGAATTTTATAGTTGGTTATATTTAAAGCCATGGCTTACTGAAAAGTTAACTGGAAGATAAAAATAGAGCAAGATTTATTTAACATTTCTTTAATATTTTTGCAACTTTTAATCATATTTTTAGACCACAGGGAATGTAGATTTTCGTTTTTCAATTACAGGCCAGCATTGACCTTAACCAGAGGATAAAACTAGAGAAATATGATCTTAAACTCCTTAAGAAAGCTCACAACTTTTAACCGGATATTAAATATTTAATATTCTTAACCAACAACTAAGTGTGCTATTTTATTGCCGGCTACTTTTTAGGGCCACTGACATTTTTGTGACATGCCAGCGAAAGTGTGTGTGTGTGGTGTCTTAAGACCGAAACCCAGGGAAACCGACCTCCTGTCAGCTTTTTAGACTCCTGCTCCTGGCGCAGTTTGTTGCTCCTGCTGCTGCTGTTCCTCGATGCCTTCAAATGGCACACGGAAGCTGAGGCGTCTGCTATAAATTTTTAACAACCATTTAACTTGAATTTTATTAGTCCCCAGTCAGCGGTCAGCAGTTTGGGGGGGAGTCCTTTTGCAGGACGAAAAGGAGGAGCATCAGCATCTCAGTGCCCTGTGAGTGATGCTGTCATGTTGCCTTCTTGGAATATGCTCGTATATTTTGGTATACAAAGTGCCAAATGCTTGCCCACAAAGTCATCACAATGACATTTTGCATTTCGCAGTTCATTTTCTCAGCTCTTCCTTCCCTTCTACAGTCGTCTAGTATTTTCTGTCTTATATTTTGTGTGTGTGTCTCTGTTTTTCTTTTTATGGCAATTTTTTTTCGTTGCCTATTTTCCTCTGGTTATTGATAGTCACAACACCCTCCCCCCCTGATGTTTGCTCTGTTTCCTCTCCCAGTCTCTCTTTGGGGAACATAAATTATATATGGAATAGTGAATAGTGACTTGTAGTCACTGTTTGGCTGTGGCAGTAACAGGAACAGGAGCAGTGGCAGTAACAGTTTGCAGCAGCTTCAGTTGTCCGCCTGCCGTTGACCGATAACCAAGTTTAGCTCCGTCTTTCCACCAGTTTTCTTTACTTAATTTTCTATTTTTGCTCTCAATTTATTTTGTATTTTGTTTTTTTTTTTTGTGCTTCTTGGCAAATTCTAAAGCAAAAGTACTAATTTTTGTGATTGGTTCTTGGTTAATGTGGGTTAAGGCAATTAATCGAAACACAAATTAATCGAAATTGAAATGGAAAATCCTTGCAGTTGAGTAAAATGTGCGCTGAGAGACTAAGAAAAACAATAAACCAAACCAAACGCGATTAAACGACATTCAAAATCGATCAAAGTGGAAAAACAAGAAACCGTTTTAAATATCGGGAAAACACAAAAAATCAACGATAACTGCAGCGATAACAAGCGATAACCAGCGATAGCTACCGATGGACTCGCTGGAGCGCCTGATGCGAGCGGCGCCCCTGCCACGAATGCTGACCAGCGGCGTTGTGGCCACAGCCGCCGCCGCCGCAGCCGCCGCTGGCAAGGGCATTGTCAGTGTGGGTGGCGGCGGTGGTGGTGTTGGTGTCAGTGCAGTGGGTGGTGGTGGTGGTGGTGCCATTGGTGCCGTCGGTACAGGTGGACAACAAAGGGCCCTCGTTCATGCCTCCCTGGCAGCGGCCACAGTGGGCCGCAAGGGACGCCACCTGACAGGCACCTTTTGCCTCACCGGCGACACCATGGAGGGCATCATACAGTGTTTGGTATTTCTCAAAGCATTCTCGGTAAGTGAAGAAGCTAAAGACAAAAAATCCAATGGGGTCCAGGGGAGAGATCAAGGGAGAGTCTGCCTCCTGCTACTAGCATATATATCCCCAGATATCCCCATATCCCCGACCATCAAACAAACACATGCTCTCTCATACCCATGGTGCACAATTCAATTTAGTTTTCGGTTTGCGCTCGACTAAGTTTCTACCAATTTTTGCGTTGTTGTTGTGTTCCCTTTTTGGGTTTTCCTTTTTTTTTTTTTGTACTCTGGAAAAGTGTGCAATAGGCTGTAAATAGGCAAATACATTTGCTGCCTGTGGCAAGCTGATTTTGGGATTTTATAACTACATTTTTAGATGCCTTTGGGGTGGGGGAGGTAGGCGGAACCTTTGACCTAGTTTATGGGCCTTTTTCTGTTTTGTACTTTTTGCTTTATTTATATTATTCAAGCGAAACCAAAAACTGTGGGGGGAGTACCATAAGCCATTCCCTAGCCCTTGTGTAATAAAGATTTTCAGCTTGTCTACACATATTTTGGCCCCAAACGCACACTCTTTGTAAAATATTTTCCACATTTTCTCTAACCAACATCGTGTTTTCCATTTACTTTCAGGTGAGTTTTCCGCCCCCCTTCGAAGATAATGAAGAGCAAATACCCAACAGATTTATGAATCCAAAAGCAGCCAGGTATCTGGACAGTTTTGTTGACTTGTCATGGGGATAAGGATTTTTCTCTGGGGAGAAATGACTTTAAATATTTATTTGTTTCCTTTTCATGCAACACATATGAGTGACATTAATTGAATGGCTTCTCTCACATTTAATGAACCGAGTCGAGTCTGTCCTTGCTCTGGCTTAATTATGTGTAAATGAAACAAAGGAAATGTACGGATTGTAATTTTCAATTAACCGAATTAACATTTCGAACCAAAAAAGTACCAAAGTAACATCGATTTGCAATCAATATTTTTGTACGCTCTCAGTTTACTTTTTAATGTAATTTGTTTGATTAACGCCAGAGCCAAGTTCGTCTCCGTTTATGGGCAACATACGGGGGCAACGGTGCGTATGCGTAATATTAAACCAATTAGTGTCCAGGGTCAAAGGGAATTAATGTGTTGTGTTGTGTGTGTAGCATTTTATTTGTATTTTTGCCCTGATGAGTTTCAATTACTTTGCAATAAGAGAAGCATATTTAATATACATTTTTTGGGGGAGTCCTTGTGGGCTTAGTGGTCCTGTCCGCAATGGTTTAACTCAATGGCTTCTATTTTATTTTTAGAAACCTGCTTAATGGGTTTTTTGGTAGAATTTATATTCTAAAATTTAAATATTTATATTTTTTTTAATTTTGATTGCTTTTAAAGTTTATTCCGGTTTTTTTTTAATTGACATCTATTAAATATCTATCTTCAAATATAAAATTTAAAAATTTAAAAATTTTTTAGAATAAGCTTTTATATCTCTGTTAATTCAAAATAATTACTAATTGTATTTTTTGATGGTTTTAAGAAGTATAAGAAGTACATATTTTTTTAAACTTATTTTTAAGAAATTCCATACATTTTATTGATTAATTATTGTTATATACAATATGTTTTAAGTGGGTTTTAAAGTTCTCTTGATAAAAAATAAAATTACCTAAATGTTTTTTTTTACAATTTATATTCTCTTATTTAATACCTTTTTTTTTTGTAAAATTCCCTCAAAAATCATTTTATTATTTTTTTTTTAACTTATTTTTATAGGAACCTACATACAAAATGTTTCTGTTTGTTTCATATAAAAAATCCTTATACCTTGTATTTATTGTTATTTAGAAAAAATAGCCCCATAATCCTTTGCTGGAATGGCTTTACCCCACAATGCCTTGGGCCATAAATATGGATTGAATGTCCTTGTAATTTGGCATTCCTCCTAAATCAGCCTGCATTTTTATGTCTGTCCAATGCCCTGTGCCCTGGGGCTTAATTGCAGGCGCTATATACACATATGCGACATATGTGCCATGTACAAGGGAAATGCACTTAGCACCCAATCGGTGCTCCCACCGAATCCTCGCCAGAAATGGGACAAGGCGAGGAAGGGGGGACACGGCAAAAAGAGACAGAAGCAGAGACAGAGACAGAAACAGAAACAGAGACCGACATCAAGCGCCTGCGGCAATTGCAGGCCCATTAAAACTGACACATTGCGATTGCTTCTCCCTTTTTTCCCCCTTTCTGTATATAAATATATACATTTTTTTTTGGTACTGCCAAGGCTGTAAAAAAAAGAGAGAGAAATAAAAAACACAGACACGCCCAGGGGCGTAGATGGAGATACAGTCACTTGGTTATGCCATAAACACAAGGCAATCAACACGACAAGGGGGTTTAACCATAAATTTGCAGGATTCTCAACTAAAAAAAATATATAAATAAATATTTTTGATTTATTTTTACCTTATATTTTTTAGTATATAGCATTATATTTTGCTCAGTGTGACCAGGCGCATTCGAAATCGGCAAGAGATTTTTCACGCATCGTTAATTTCTCCCCGAGGCCGCGACACAAGTGCCGTCTCTATTTCCTCTTTAGCATCTGCCATCTGCCGTCAGTTGTTCACTCACTCATTCAGTCATTCACTCATTCAGTCATTCACTCACTTTTTCATTCATTCAGTTATTCATTCAGTCAGTCATTCATTCATTCAACCTGCCAGCCAGTCAGTCGCGCATTCAATCAGCCTTTGCTGGCTGCTGCCGCCTATCGTTATAATGATGTTGCCGGGCTTCATCCTTGCCTTAACACACACACACAGTCGTGATTTACTTACTTTCCAACACCCGCCATTTTCCACCCATTTCCCGCCAGCTGTCATCCGTTTTTCTCTTTTGGTTTTTCTCGCCTTTTTCCCTGGGTTTTTGGAGTGTGTTTGCAAATTTAAATGTTGCACAAATATGAAAAGCAATTTACATAATATCCTGCCAAGTGTAAAATGATTGTCAATTCCGTCTGCCATTTGTTGGGGGGAGAGGAACGGAAGGGGAACAGGGAACAGGGATTGGAACGGGGAACGAAACGGGAAAGGGAACAGGGACGGCAAGCGGAAACGGAAACGGAAAGCAACCGCACTAACCGCCGACTCACTCGCACAGCGGACCGTAGAAAATTGCGGCTTTAAATCGTTTCGATTGATTTCGTTTTACCCAAACCCTGATTTTTCTTGTTTTTCTTTTTCTTATATATATGTATTGTTTTTTTTTTTTTTTTGTTTTTGCGGTTTCCTTCGTTGAATTATCCTGGCAGGCGCTGGTATAAATAAGAGCGATAATATTTCCTGATTGAAGTTTTAACGCCAAGGCATAAATAAGGAAATAAGGTAAAGGAAATGGGCAGGGGTTAGCTTTTGCGATTTTCTCTAAGATGAAAAATATTTACTAAAAAAAAGAAACCTACACTCTAAGTAATTACGTAGGGTTCTTAAATTATTTAATAGCTAGAATATAAAAGCAAAACAAAACTATTCTTGAAATAGTACATAAACTTAAATTATTAAAATAATGATACAAAATGTTCTTACATTTTTAATAAGCTAAAAATAAAATTATAAACTGCAAGCCTCTCTAAACTATTTTATGTAGTTGTACTTAATGTTAACCTTTTTATAATAATTACACAAAATTTTCTAATTAAAAAGGGAATCTAAAAAAATATTTTCACAAACTAAGTTTAGAATTTGTTCTAGGCTCTCTAAAAATTCCTTAAACCTAAAACTTAGTTTTGCTAAACTCTCCGAATGAATCCCAAGTGTGCCTTAACTTAAGTGTTGGCTTAAATCGATTACAGCCAGGGATTTTATTGACATCATCTTTTAAGGATGGCTGGAAGGCAGCACCACAAGGTTCACCCTCTCCACCCCTTCCACCCTCTTAATTTCCAGCACCGTCTCGAGCCCACGTCAACATTTTTGGAATTGATGATGTCGACGCACATTATGAGGTTCAATATCCTGGATAATGACGACAAATTGCGCAATATTTGCGCCAGACTGCCGGAGACAGGCAGAGGTTTGGGCATGGGAGAAGAAGGTGAAGAACGGCTCTGATGATATCCTTAAGGACACGGCTCAGTGGGTGGTGGTGGTGGTGGCTCTCAAGTGTCCTCCTCCCCACTCGACGCCACTGCTGTTGCTGCGGTCAAACATGATTGATGAACGCTAATTAATGTGGCGGGTCCTGTCTTCGCTTTCGCCGCCACCCTCCTCCGATCCGCTCGCAAATTGTGTAATTAATTCCCATCTCAAGTGTCCCTATAATTATGACGCACACACAACGCACACTTCACGCAGATCCAATGCCCCAAAAGCTGAACTCAATGACCGAAAAGTTGTACCTTGTTCAAGCGAGGGGGTGGGCAACTTTTGTGCTTTATAAAAGGTCAAAGATGCTTCGAAAATAAGGGAAATAAGGGGATATCTCCAGAAAAATTGTTTTTATTTTTCTTGGGTATAGTTTATTCAAAGTTAAAGTTATATTGAGTGCAATTTCTTCAAGAGTTTTGTTTTATTTTAGTTTTTGTATTTTACAGAAAATATTTCCATATTTAGAAATATTTGTGTGCTTTTTGAGTGGCTTGAAGACTTTAATTAATTACTTGTATGCCTCTGGTCTTTTCTTAGCTTTTTCCTTTTTTTTTCTGGAGTTTTCATGCTCCCAATTTTTTTTCTGGGTTTTCCCAAAAGGGGTTTTCTCTGACAGTTCAGGTGAGACGCAAACGTGATGCTGGAATCTATGCAAATTTTGGTTGCACTCTGCACAGAACAGGGCCCTGCTAAGCTGCCTCCTGGTAAACCCTTTAATACCACCCATCTCCCCCCCCTCTGGAAAATCTCCCCTGTGGAAAACCCCTTGTTGTTTCCGTTGCTGCTGCTGCCAGTGTTGTGCATCATCAGCAACCCAAACAGAATCGTTGAGGTGGCTTGTTCCACTCGTCTTGCTGTTGCTGTTGCTTTAGTTGTTTGCTTTTGAGGCCTTTCAAGCACTTGCTTATTATGCAGACACATGTGTGTGTGTGTGTGTGTGAGTGTGTGTGTGTAGTGTGTGTATGTTGTGTGTGTGTGGGTTTGTTGCCTGCGGCACAATTTGAACAATAAGTTGGGTCGACTGTGAAGCATTCTGTCTGCCACTCAGCCGTCTGCATTTCAAAACTTAAACAGTTTATTAAGCACAAACTGAAACCCAAAAAGCAAATAAACACACGCATAAATGCACTGCAAATAACTATGGGCTTTAAAAATATTGAATTTAGATTTCTTAGAAATTATTTATGGCTGAAAGAATTTATTTCTTGTCAGCAAATGCCTGAATATATCTATAAATCTTGTTATTTAATTTATTTTCTGTTTCGTATCGCACATTTTTTAAATTAACATTTATTTCTTTGTGTGTACTCTCACTTTATCCCTTTATTTCCTTTATATATTCTAATAGTTTGTGTTCGATTAGCTTTATAACATGAATGGGTGTTGCTGCTGGCTTCATGTGTTCTGGTGTTTCGCTTTAATGCCACTTTGTGGCTAGCTCAGTTTTCATTTGCCCTGTTAATCCTCCTTCAATTTCCTCCAAAATTTCATTTGCATTTTTGTGCAAAAGGAAAAACCACAAAATGCAAAAAGGGCCAAAGCTTCGTAGCAAATAAAGTGAAGCCAACTGCAGTTAAAGTGGAAATCGAAAAATGTGCTGAAGTCTTGGGAATTTTCTTAGTAGAAAAATAGAATAAGATAAAGACATTTCAAGAAAGCAAAGATTAAATTTAATTATGCATAAATGAAATAAAACAATTTCATGAAATAACAAAAAATATGTATTTCATATTCTTGTCATAAATCATTTTCAAATAAATTTGTTTTGTATGTTGAAAATTTTTTTATTTAAACATTAACTTGAAAGCTGTGAAATTTGTGGATAGAAAAAGAAAGTAATTATATATTTTATTCCATTAAATATATATAGGTATAAATTTCAAGAAATATGTTATATTTATATCACACTATTAAATAGAGTTATAGGACTTTTTAATGGTTTATTTATTTATGTTTATGTAATTCGTTAATTCATTTATTTGGAACCATAATTTTGTTTTAAGTTCTACTAAATGCAGTTACCATACATGCTTTGCGTATTGTTCTTGGTAAATAGATATAAATATCTGATAAATATTTATAGAAAAGGATAGCCATAGAGAAAAAGAGAGAGAGAGAGGGAGGGAGATCAGACCCCATCAACTATCTAAATGGATATCGCAGTTCTTAGTTATCTAAATTGTACCATCTCTACTCGCTACTCTCAGCTCAGAGGCACTCGTGTCTCGTCTCTCGTCTCTCCTCACTCGTCTCATCTCCTCTCTCGTCACTCCTCACTCGCCTGTCGCCTTGTATTGTTGCACGTACATGTCGTAGACTTTGTCTTTTGGATAAAACTTCACTAAAAAATGAGCATGGCATGGCGTTGAGCATTTAAACTAGCTACAAAAACACCAGCAACACCTAACAAAAATTTTTGCCGGCGCCGCCGCCCCTTTCACCTACGTGATTCGCATGCACAACACCAACACGTGTGTTGGTGAGTGGTGTAAAAGTGTGAGTGTGCCTGTGTGTGTCTATGTGTGTGTGGTTGCCAAGACAAAATGCGGCTAATGTCCCTTTTTTTGTCCTTCTTGCTTCTGTCCTCCTGTAGTATTTTTGGTTTTTTATTTTTTATTTTATTTTCTCGTTTTGTTGGTTTTTTTTCTGTGGGTTTAGATTTACAATTTACAGGGGGCAACGCGTGTTCACACATATATACATATATATATATATATTTTATGCAATTCTTTGTTGTGGATTTTATGGCACTCGGGTCCTGAGAACTCTGCCCAAAAAAAAAAAGAAAATAAGGAGAGAAAATAAAAAAGGCAGAGGAAAAAGCAGAAGCAGAAATGGCCAACGCTTAAAAGTGTGCTACAATTTTTGCTTAGCCACTTAAATGGCATGCAGAGAGAGAAAAATATGGAAGTTATAGGAATTACCTTAAATGAACATTTAAATCGTTAAATTAAATAAAAATAAAATTAAAAAAACATTAGTATTTTTAAGGTAACAATTCTGAATTTAAAAGAATCATTTAAAATATTTGAAGCTTTTAATATAAAAAATTAGTTACTTAAGCCATGTATATTTATCAATGCAGCATTTTCTATATATTTTTCTGCCTGAAAACGTATTCAAAAAGCTTGGAAAAACCGGCAGAGATGCCACTAGCTAAACTGGGAAACTTATTTCGTGGCTGTCGCTAATTTGGCCCAGCATCAGCCGCAGCAACATCTAGCGCATAATAATTGCCTGCTCGCACAAGACTCGCTAATTGGCAGCAATTTCCCGGCTACCATGTTCGGTGGCTTTCTGGATTTTCCGAGAGGGATTGGGGAGTGAAGGCCTCCCACTCGAGGCAGCTCAGTGGCTGAGCCAGTGCGGTGTCTAGTTTGGAATTTCGGTTTTTAGCAATTAGCAATCAACTTGCAGGCCAAGAAATTGCGGTTAAAATCAAATTAATTAAAATATTTGGAGGAATTTTAAGCGATCTTAAGATATTTTTTTGTAAAACTTTAAAACTCTTAAAAGGTTACAACATTTAGTATATTTTATTTCGAATATTTGAGTACCATTTAACATATTTTTTCTACATCTTATAACTCTTCAATAACTTTAAACATTAAGTATATTTTCTTTTCGTATATGATAGTACATTTTAAGATTTTTTCTAATGAAAGATTTATACTAAAACATTTAAATATATTTTGTTTTGTGTTAAAATTATTATTTAATATATTCTTATATATTTCCTTTGACAATTCCCCAAATTAAGCTAAATACTTATGAATAAAGTGACACCAAAACCACAAAAAGTAAATTATAATACAAAGTTTTTGCCTCTTTTCCACCATCCCCCTCCCCCAACTTCTGACATTTATGTTGTGTACAGTGGAGTGTGGAATTGTTGCAGGGGGCGGTGGGGGTTTGAGGAGAAACTTATGCCAATTCATTAATTAGTCTGCCACTTGCCACGGGAAAAGCAGCGACAGCTTGACAAACTTTAACCCACCACCAGGTCTCTGGAATTTTTGCCCTCTCTAAGCTTTTGTTTTTTATACACAGAGGGAAAAATATATACCTATATACCTTTTCCTTAGGAAAAGAGTTAAATAAAATTACTATGTCTTAAGAAGTACACACAAATTGTAGAGTAATTTATGATGATTTTAAATAAAAATATAGTTTTTTAAAAATTCAAGAACCCTGCTGAAAGTAGCAACATAATAAATATATGACAGCTTTGCATATTTTAAATTTGTTATTAACACTTCCTTGATTTATTTGCTCTCTTTTATGAAGTACATATTTATTTATTTATACACATTTTTGTTTGCAGTGTAGTGGCACATGTGCTGCTGCTCCCTCGTTGTGTACACTCTGCCACGAAGTGTGTAACTCGATATGGCCTGCTACTTAATAAAGGCTCTTCATATTGCCGCACTGGACATGAGTCCTGCCTCCTTATTGTTGCTGTTGCTGTGCCCTGACTTGGCATATATATTCTATATTCTATATTCAATGCGCGTGGACTTATCCAGAGCTCGGGGTTCAGGACGCAGGACGCAGCACTGCTGGTGTTCATCGCCTCAAGTTGGTTCAGTTTATTTGATTAGTTCATGTGTGTGTGGTGTGTGTGTGTGGGGAGTATATTGCATGTGTGTGGTGTGAGTGTGTGGCATGTGTGTGTGTGTGTTTGCCAAGCCGATAAAGTTTCAGCAGCTGCAAATATGGCAAACAATTTCACAAAGTGGCCAATGGCAAAAGTTTGCCACTGCCAATCGTCTTATTAGCTAATCGTTGACTTTGTCCATAGCCATCTCTGTCTTATTCTCTCTTTCTTCTCCCTTTTGCCAGGACCTTTCTCTCTATTTTGCCTCCTTTCTTTTCTCATTTGGCACCTAATTAGTTGACTTGTCCAAGCAACTGAGCAGCGCTCTGAAATCTCATTGGACTTGTCTTAAATTTAGCCTTTGGCTTTGCCTTCAATTCATTCGCTTCAATTAGGGCAATTTTTCTGATCCTTGCGGAAAGGATATATATCATGAAATATAGCCTAATTATTATAGCATAAATTTGAGACCAATTGGTTTATATATTTATGTGAATAATTTAATGATAAAGTTATTTCTATTTTCATTATTGCTAAATCAAAAATTAAGAAATGAATCACAAAACCATACTCAAGTTTTATTAAATTGCTTGAAATATATTTCTCTCTTTCACCTTTCGTATATCTTTTTTTTATTGGAAATTCAGCTGGATGAGTTTTCTAGATAATTGTTAGCGACCTGAAGAAAGAAAAAGGAACAAAGCGGTAATAAGCATGGGAGCCTCCTTGGGAGTTTAGGATAAGATTTTCCCCTTTTCCTCAGCCCAATGGAAAAATCGGACCTTATCAGGGCAACACCATCTCCTCCGCTTCCTCAGCTTCATCTTGGCTTTGTGTGTGCCCCTGCGAGTGTGGCTCTAAAGGGATGTGTTCTTAT
This sequence comes from Drosophila nikananu, assembly GCA_008042635.1. Taxonomy (NCBI): domain Eukaryota; kingdom Metazoa; phylum Arthropoda; class Insecta; order Diptera; family Drosophilidae; genus Drosophila; species Drosophila nikananu. Next base: position 10,343 of record VNJV01000413.1, on the reverse strand, counting down.
CTGAGGCAACACATCGCAGTCTCGTTCACTTGCAACTTTTGTTCAAGTCTTCTCCAGCTTTCTATGTGCGTTTATTATTTTTTGTTTTTTTGTGTTTTGGGTCGGAGGTGCGCTAAGGATATTTTCCTTTGGCTTTTCATTAAAAAGTCTATGCCTATCGGACCGTGTAGATCTTTTAACTACGAATAGTCGCTGGCTCTAAGTCAGAGGGTAGCACTGCAAAAAGTGAGGGGTTTATTTATCGGAAATGGAGAGAATAAAAAGAAGTTGAAGGGTTTCAAAAGGAAATGTCTGATAAAATGGGAAAATCCAGCAAAAAAGCTTTCTTTCTCCATAACATTGATCATTTTGGCTGGATCTAATAACCTTAAGCTTAATTAATTATGTTATTTTATATGAATATTGAATAATATTCTATTAATTGGAAAAACTCAAGTAAAAGCTAATTCTGGCCTTCCGATCGGATCTAAGAATCTCAAGCTGCATTAATTATATTATATTTAAATAGTATTATTCATTCAATTGTAGTCCAGTACTTATATTTGCTTTTAATAATATTATTCAAGCAATTAGGAAACTCTTAGTTTAAACTGTTTTTCTCCAAGACATTGGTCCTTCGAGCCGGATCTCAAAACCTCAAGTTTCCTTAAGTATATTTTAAAAATAGTATTCAAAATTTATTTTTCCCTCAGGGAACAACAATTGCAATTCAAAATGTATATTCCCTGTGTAAGTTTCGGTGTCTTTCTAGACTCCTCTTGGCCTTCTTTTGTTACCTTTTGTCTGTGAGCATAAAATTGTCGAGTTGTGCAGAAAATTTTATTGCTGAAAGGTGCTAAAATGAAAAGTGCTGATGCCAAATGCTAATGGCACTAGGGGTGGTATTTTCTTAACTTTATTTTTGCACTGTTCTTCTGGCTTCTTTTTTTCTTGTATATTTTTGCTACAGCTTCCGTGTTTCCTTTTTGGCTGATAAACTCAAGTTGCAGCTCCCATTTCTTGGCACCTTTCCTTTAATTATTTAAATTAAAAATTTGTAGGGGACAGCGAGTGAGTGTGTGCAGGATGATGATGATGTGATGATGGTGAGTTGAAGTGTCGGCCGGAGCCACTTGGCACAGTTTTCAATCTCTAGTCACAACGAAACTGGCGCGTTTAATTAAGCAAAGTGGCCACCATTTTCCCCAGCAAAAACACACACACACTTTTCTGCTGCGGCTTTTTGGCTTTCAAGAGTTTGTCTCGTCTTTCCCTGCTCTTCCCCCCTCTGGCTTTCTTTTTTGGCTAAGCTTCCGCTTTTAAGCTTCATACTCCGCTGCTCCCTTTCCCCCTTTGTATTTTCCCTGCTAATTTTCTCTAATTTCGCAAAAAGGGCGGCGACCGTTGGCGTTGGAAATATGGCTTTAAGGCTGCAATTTCTTTTTATTTTTTTTTAGTATTTGTTGTAAATATTCCATTTCTTTTGTCTCTCACCTGTGAGTGTGAATGTGAGTGTGTGTGTGTTTTTGTGGCAGCCGCCATAAAGCCTCGCCACTCCAATTGCAGCAAGGAAGTTGCAAAGTGCTTCCTTCTGCCTGCCTTTTTGCCTCGTTTGTTTGTTTGTTCTTTTTTTTTTGGGCAACACAGCAAAATGTGAGTGCATTCTGGGCGGTAAAAAATGTCAGAAAAAAGTGGGCGTGAATATGGGCAAGCATTTTTCTTCCTTTTCGAAAAAACCTGAAAGGGTAGCACTTAAAAGCAAAGATATTGTCGCACTTAGGAATGCAGTTAAGCTTAAATATTTAAGGGAAAATTGTTGGGAAACACTAAAGGTTGTACAAAGTATAGGAAAAATATTTTACAGACTGTAAAGTCCATTTTAATATTTTTTCCAGATTTATAAATTGATTTATTCAGTTTATTATGCAGTTTAGTTAAAATATTTTAAAGGTATTTTTGTGGGCTGTAAAATTTTTTATATATGAATTATTGTACGACTTTTAAACATTAATTCCACTTTGTATTTTCTATTTCATTTATTTTTTTATTATTTAGTATTCAGTTTAGATTAAATATTTAAAGAAATTTTAGAAAAAAAGCTAGGTGTTGTATAAAAAAATGTTTAAATCACCAAAAGTTTCGCCAATTAATTCACCAATAACGGCCATTATTTTATATTTAATTGTATCCTTTTTCACCTGCCACTTGTATTAATGAATAAGAAAACCATTTAATTTAATATTGTATTTCCTCTTTTATTTACTTATTTATTATTCTATTCCCTTGTTTTTTAGTCTTCTAAAATATCAAACTCCATCTAGAATTAACCTTGTTCTAATAGCTCTGCCAAAGAAAATCTCCTTCAGAGCCAAATTGAACTGCAGAAAGCGACTGACTTGCCTTGGTTGCAACCCCCAGAAACACTCATCAATAAAACCTGCTATGGCCGCTTGCCAGATAAATATCCTGTCATCTAATTTGTTCTTATTCAAGTCTCTGTTTCGAATCCGATTTCGTTTTCGTTTTTCGATTTCGCTTCCAATTTCGGCTGTCTTGGCCAAAGTTCTTGATGAATTGCGGTCGAAACGGTGGCAACAACAAATGCATTCTTGCAGAGGCAAAGAAGGATGTGGGTTTTTCGCCACACCTGCCACTCCCTTCCATCCATTACTTTTATTATTTTTCGCTCTGCTAGGAAACGGGATTTCTTAATTTTTCATTTTGTTGTGTGGGTGAGTGTGTATTTTCTTGGCTCTTTGTGCAGATTGAAAAGCGCAGTCAAGCAGTGCTTATCCACCGCACTTTTCCTCCGACTTGCCAAGAAATGAGCAAGCAACAAAAAATAAAAGATATATATATATATATATTTATATATATAAAGTGGAATTTTTCGTTATTATCCAAAAGTCAGACTAGACAGCAATCAAGGCAAGTGCAGGTGCTCGTGGCACACAATTTCAAGGGGGGAGGAAGGAAGCATGCTCCCCCCTCTATGCTTCCCCATTATAGCTTCCATTTTGTATTTTTAAATCATATTTTACGCTCAATTATTGACGTTCAAAGTCGAGGATGTCGCAGACAATGACAAACTAATGGCCGCCTTGGTGGTGGTGGTGGTGGTGGTGCCACCGCCCCCCGACTTCAAGTCAAGTCAATGTCAAAGGACAAGGAGAGGTCTGTCATTTGGCACTTAATATTTCTCAGCGTGGATGCTCGGATGCTCGAATGCTCGCTTTTCCCCAGCTCAAATGACAATTTGTAAAGCTTTCACTGGGAGCAGCCTATAAAATATATCTACCACCAGCAAGGCAATATCTTCCACCAAGGGTGGTGGGTTTCTCAAGGAGCCACCCGGGGGAGAAGGCATTCTCTGGTTGGAAGGTGCCTCTCCCAGTAATCAATCACTCAATCAATCAGCAAATAATATGCAATGCAATTTCACGTCTCTACAAAATGTTTGCCAGCCGAAAACTTCCGCTAAAAGGAAGCTCATTGTGGCCAAATGCTGAGGGGTTTTGGGGGGGGGGTGCGATGGCTTCCTGGGTTTCCTCTGGGCGGCCAATCAAGTGAGAAGGTAATAATTGTAAGCCTCGAACGCAACGCAAATCAAAGTCTCTCTGGCTGCCAGGGGAAGCCAAAAGGATATTCAGATGATGAAAAGGAAGTGTACACAGGAATAGGCAGGGCAAAGAAGGGAGGAAAGAGTCCCAGGATCTCATTTGGAAAATATACGTTTGCCTTTCATTTGATGTCTAATTTTTACGGTTTTTTTTTTCTTATATACAAGAAAAATGAAGCAAAAAACGTTAGGTAAAAGAAAAACGTTTTTTTGAGTTGTTGTTGAGATTGTTGTTGAATTTCTTGATTAGTTTCTTGTAGAATTTCTTGTTGAATTTCTTGTCAAATTTTATTGATTACCTTATGCACATACATGAAATGCTTAGGTAAATAAGTAAATTCCACTAGGAATTGCATTTAAAAAGCACACCAACACTTTACACCAATTCACCATTAAATGAAAAATCAAAAATATGTTTAAAAATTATTATACATTTGTTATATGATTGCAAATCAATGAATCGAAATTTGCAATAAAAATTTGGTACAATAATAACAATAATTTATACAATTATTTATACATTATCCCCTTCGCCGAGTGTGCCCATTTGTAGGCTCTCGCAACTGGGACGCAACTGACGGGGGGAGAGCAGCACCTGGACCATTACCTCTGGCTTGCAAGGAATGGGCGGCTTAACCAGCGGGTTCTTGTACCACATAAAGGGGCTATTGCTTCGGCCTCTCGAACCACCGAGTCCAAAGATATCTGTAATGTCCTTCTTAGCACTCGCCTGCTGTACCTCTTGCTTCTTGGGGACACTTTCTTCCATCCGTGGCAAGTTCTCTGCAGTTAGTTTACTGGGTCGAATGATGATGGTTTTCGATTGGGGAACGCTAGAGTTGTTGTCATGTGAAGTCTTCTTGACGCCTTGACGCTGTTCCGCCTTGGCATCAATTTCTGTACGCAATCCAGTAGCTTTTTGGTTCGGAAGTGGTGGCGTCTTGGGGTCGTTTCCTCTTCTCCCTGGGATAAGGCTCCGGTTCGGTGCCCGAGAGGTGCGTGGCCTCGGCGGCATGGCCTTGGACTTATCGTCGCCTTGACCAGCTGATGGCTGTGTTTGTGTTTTAGCCACCGGCTGCACAGTCTTGTTTTGTTCTAGAAAACCAGAAGAGTGTAGAGGTTTTTTCAGTAGGCATTAATAAACCAGAGCAGGAGGATAACTCAGGGAAAATGACTTGAAAACTGACTCACTTGGTGCCAGGCCGCTGCTAGGCGTTTCTGTACGAGTGTAGATTGTTCTGGGTGCCACCCTTTGCTGAGCCTGGTTGTCAGCTGCCTCTTGTTGTGAGCGACGCAACGATGTAAGTTGCATAACATGTTGCATTGCCTGGGTAATGCGATCGAGATCAGTTGCCATATTTGTGGCTATCAAGGGTTCGCGTATTTAAATAAATATATGAGGTTTATTATTTGATCGTTAATGTTTTAATGTCTTTACTGCCGGAGCCGAAATGTTGTGGAACTATGTGAGTCAAGGCAGCAAGTGATTTGACATACTTTTACCTGGATGTGTGATGAAATCAATGACGCAAGACAGCAAAGGCAGGGCTACTACGATGGCCACAGAAATTCGTAACAAATATCTTATAAACTAAAGAGAAAACTGTTGAAATACAAAAAAAAAGCCCATAATCCAATGCTTTTTATAAAAGAATAAGGAATAATAAATAATTAACATACCCATATAATCAATGCTTGACATAGACATCAGCTGAGTTGTTTATAAATTCTACAATGACTTTGTGGGTGCAATCACTTTTAATTCCAACAATAGATAAAAAAAAGCACCAATAAAATCACCAATAAAATCACCAATAAAGTCACCAGTAAAATCTCAAAGAAACTCCACAATAAGTTTAAGCACACAGCTAATTCTACATCTAATTCAACAATGAATTTAATAATTAATTCAACAATTTATTCATCAATTATTTAAACAATAAATTAAACAATAAATATATTAATCATTTTACCAAATTCAACAATAATTTTACTAATAAATAAACCCATTAAATCATGAAAAGTTTCAACAATTAACTCACCAATAACAGCAATTATTTTATGTTTAATTGTATCTTCTTTCACCTGCTGGATGTCACTTGGCTTTCAGCATAAATTTCCATTCAAATGATAATCCAATATTTTTCGAAATAAAGTGCTTTGGATTTCTTTTTTGGGAAATAAATTTTGAAGTGACCAAGCAGCTTCGACGGTGGCGCAAAACTTCGATGATTAACTTTTTCGATTAACTGAAAACTCACACAGATACAGCACACACACACACACACGTGCGCGCCCAAGTATGCAATGGAAAATAGCGAAAATAAGCAAGCAAACAAACAAACAAACAAACAAACAACAAGAACAAGCAGCAGGGGCAAAACTGAAAACTTTTCATGGCGATAAACAATTTTCAGCGCTTTCTGTGCTCAGTCAACCTCCCAAAGCCACCCACACCCCTATGGTGTATGTGTGTGTGTATTTTTATGGCATAAATTTATTTTAATGTCTATGCTTAACAATTTCCAGTGCAGGGGAACCCCCTGCCCTCCTGTCCACTGGACTATACACTCAATCAGCTGCTGCCTAGCCAAAGTTTGGAGCATGCCACGCCCACGCCCACCTCCCCCCCATTTCTTCGCCTTTTGCCGGAACGAACTTTTGCATATTGATAAGGAGAAGCCGAGAGCAGCAAAAGCTGTACCCCAGATAAAGCAGATTAAAGCCAAAATGGGAGAGCAGCAAAAAAAAAAAAAAAGAGAAATGTTAAATGTCGAAAAAAAGGGAACCTGATCTGATGTACAGAGTAAAAAAATAATGCCTAGACTGGTAATCGATTGGTAACAAATTATTTAATTAAAAAAAAAAATTAACTATTTAAATATATAATATATAAATATAGAAATCATTTCACAGTTAACCTTTAAATAAATTCACCAGTATACGTATTGTAATAAAATATGTCTTATATAAACTTTTTATTGAGTACACCAACGTATTTATGCAGAAATTCACCAATAAAGTTATAATAAATCTATGAATATATTTATTCACCAATTAACTTATAACAACAGTCACCAATGAATATCAAAATTAATTCACAAAAAAGCTTATGAAATTTACCAATGAACTGCTTATTAGTTCACCAATAAACAACTGAATAATTTCACCAAAGGAACTTAAAACTAATTTCCCTCGTGAGGGCTTTTTAATAATATGTTGCAGAAATTGTACATTTACCACAAGACATAAGTTCACCAATGAAGTCATAATTAACTAATAAACGTTTTAGTAAATTCACCAATAAACTCACCAATGATATTCTTGATATATACACAAAATTTAAAAAAGAACCATTACTTTAATTTATATAAAAATGATGTCAATATTTTGATATATTTTTTTCTGTGTCCACATACCTATATATATATCTCTAGCTTATTGTTTTTCTCTGCCATTTCCTCAATTCGGCCTTTCCCGGCAATCTGATTGATGTCTGTCAGTTAGGCGTGTGTGTGTGGGAAAAGCCTTTATCAATGCACGGGGAATAGGAGGTGGAAAAGTAATAATTATAGGAGAATGTTTAAGCCAAGGGCAATTGTTCGTGATGATAAATGATGTGGGGGTTTTGGATTTGGGATTTGAGGAGCTGCGTTCCTCCCAGCCCCAGTGTCATCAATAATTCCTCCAGCTTCCAGCAAGCAATAAAAAACGAAGATATACGATATATATGTATGAAAACACAGGGTATATCCAGACCCCAATGGAGTCACAACTAATGAGGCCATCAGAAGGAGCGGAGTTGCCGCAATGCCAGCTGTAAAATATTCAAATAGAACAATCAAAAGTAATCTGCCAAGTTGCTTTTGGGAAACCCTCAAGGAGGTGCCAGGCAAAGCCAAAGGAAATAAAGCCATACCCAAAAATGCAGAGAAAACAATAAAAACTTGAGCAGGAAAATTTCCCCAACGAGCAATTTTTTTGTTTGATTTTTTTTTTTTTGTCCTTCGTTGGCCCAAAAGTAAAACAGAAATTGAGTAAGGAACACACAAAGGAAGAGAAAGGAAACCCAAAACCAAAACCGAAACTTAAAAGTAACGCTTCAAAAAAATAAAAGAGGAAAACATAAAAAAAATCGAAACTGTGGCAACAATTTTTACGTACAAGTATGATAAGTTGGGGCAGGAGGAACCCCACTGAGAGCCTGTGTACTTTTCAAAACAGTTTTAAAAGCTTAACCACGAGAAAACTGCGAATATTCCCTAATGACACACGGAGAAGGAGAAAAAAACGAGGCGGTTTGGGTGGCGGAATGTGCGTTGGGAAAGTCGGGAAAATTTGGCACACAAAGCTGAGAGGGTGATTGTGTGAAAGGTTTTTGCCTTTCTTCGTTTTCCGTGTTTTCATTCTTCTTTTTTTTTCTCCTCTTTGCGGACTCCCCAAATGGTGATGAAGGCCTTGTCTCTGCAAGAAGGAGGAGAGTTTGGGGGGCAGTCTGGTGAGAGAACAAAACGGAACGCGTTTCCCAACCAGGAACCAGGAAAATGGGTATGAGAAAAGGCAGTTTTTCGCCACAGACCTGAGACTCAATTGCTGTGAATATCTGCCTAGGCGTAATCAGGATTCTTAGGGGATTGCCAATGGCAGAAAGCGAAAAATGTGGGCGAAAAAAATTACTAAAGACCTGAAATTAATTCAAGACATAAGCGAAAAATAAGTTTTATATTAACTTTGATGACAAATAATTTGGATGTATATTTATATATAGTTTTATTTTGTATTTGGCTTAAGTTTTGAATTAAAGCAAAATTTATTTAAAGCAGGAATATGTATTTTGCATTTTATTTTCGTTTAAAATTAATTTCAAATTCAATTTCAGCAGGAATATAGATTAAATAATATTTATAAACTGCATAAATTCATAAATAAATGAAATTTATCTACTGACATTTTTAAGTACCATTATTTATAAATATTTCCTTACTAAATAAGGTTTACCCTTTGCCTCGCTCCCCTTTTTTATTTATTCAAAAAGTTAATTCTCCCTCAATTACAGTTTAACTAAAATCTATATATTTTTCTCCTTCGCTTTGCCTTGTCCTTGTTGAAATCAAATTGAATTACAAAAGAGATAAAGCGTACTCGCTAAAAGTAAAAAAAGGAGCACGGTATTTTGGTCTCATTGCCAGTGTAAAATTGTAATTTTTACACCTTTACACCAAGCTCTGCCACCATTTTCACTCCCACTTTCCGCCTTCCACTCTTCCCCCCACTCCCTTGCCCCTCTCCTGGGAAATGCCAGTGCCACTTGAGGAACTTTTAGTGCGTCTCAATGCGCATTTTAAATAAAATAGAAATTCAATTTACTTTAAATAAGCGACAAGGTGTGCAGAGGTGTGGCTGGGGGATAACTAGGTGACAAGCGGGCGACACGTCAATGCCAGAGTTTCCACAGCTTTTCCGCCGCACAAATGAAATGTAGAAAATCTACAGCACAAAAAAAAAAACAAAAAAAAAAAACACGAAAGAAAAGAAAAAGTTTTCTTCTTTTTCTTTCTTACTAAATGAACTTAAAATTGACTAAATGTGCTAGAAAAAGGTGCGAAGCTCCTTGGGGAGATGCCGGAAAATGCCAAGGAAACTGGCGTGGGGTGGTGGAAATCGAGGGATGCGAAGAACAGGCGACGAATATAATTAAGCGGCGTTTAAAATGCTTGTACTAAGTCACGCGGCGGCGGAACAGGCTGAAAATTGTGCGCGAGGCTGCCTTAATTGTGGGGGATTGGAGGAGGAGCTTGGTGGGGGCGAAACTCGAAAAACTTTCCGCAAAGTTTAATTTAAATATGAATGAGCGTTTTTCCAAACCACCACCCACCCACACCCCTCCCCCGCCGGCTGCTGCTGTTCTTAACGTCCAATTCATTTTCTTCTTAAAAATAGATGGACTTTCAAGCGCCAGCGGCTTCAATTATAGTTGAATAAATACTTAATAAAATTAATGGTCATGTGTTGTAGCTTTAAACAATTTATATGTTTTAGTCATAAATTTTGTATAAAAATGTTTTTTTTTATAAAAATGTTCTCGATTAAAAACTAGGAAGAAAAAACCAAACCAGACTGAAATCAGTTGAGTTTTAGCCACGTTACGAATAAAAAACCTTAAAAAAGTCCCCGATCTTTGAGCAAAAATTTTCAAAAAATTAGAAATCGAGTTTTAAATGCAGAAAAGTTCTCCATTAAAAACTAGGAAGAAAAAACCAAACCAGACTGAAATCGGTTGAGTTTTAGCCAAGTTACGAATAAAAAACCTTGAAAAAGTCCAGGATTTTTGAGCAAAAAATTTATCCGCTTATTTAAAAAAAAAGTAAGGGGTTACATCGTCAAAATTGTCAAAAATGGGCCAAAAATTAGAAATCGAGTTTTAAATGCAGAAAAGTTCTCCATTAAAAACTAGCAAGAAAAAACCAAACCAGACTGAAATCGGTTCAGTTTTAGCCAAGTTACGAATAAAAAACCTTGAAAAAGTCCACGATCTTTGAGCAAAAATTGTCCAAAAATTAGAAATCGAGTTTTAAATGCAGAAAAGTTCTCCATTAAAAACTAGGAAGAAAAAACCAAACCAGACTGAAATCGGTTGAGTTTTAGCCAAGTTACGAATAAAAAACCTTGAAAAAGTCCAGGATTTTTGAGCAAAAAATTTATCCGCTTATTTAAAAAAAAAGTAAGGGGTTACATCGTCAAAATT
>VNJV01000412.1:0-14214 GCA_008042635.1 Drosophila nikananu | reverse complement strand
CGCCGACCGACAATGGCAATATAATTCTTTCATATGCTAATGAGGAGCACGCGTCCAGCATTAAATGTGCTCAAAATGTGCGAAATGCAAAAAGCGATTAGCAAAGATTTTCGAAAATAAACACACTCCCTCATTCGTCCATAAAATGCTGCTAAATGTTTGTAAGCAAATACCAAGAGGACATTTAGAGAGGGAGAGACGCAAAGAGGGACACTGACAGGACTCGGAGGACTGTGTGTGACATTGCATGCATTGAGCAGATTTTGAAAACTGGATTCAAGTGCAAGTCGGGGCTTTCTTTGCTCTGCTCTCTCCTAATTTATTTTTCCAGACGAGAAAGAAAGAGAAATTGTTGTGCAAATAATTGTTCTCCGTTTTCCGTTGTCCGTTTGCTTGATGTTTTGATTTCAATTAGCCGAAACACTAAAAATATCAAACACAATCCACAACTCCACACTTCCCACGCCATGTCCTTTCATTATTTCTACTGCCGCTGGCGCCCTGTGATTTATCACAATAAACGAGAGGCGTTTGCAGTTGGCATTCATATTTCGATGTTTACAATATAAATGAATGGCATACAGATTTTCCTGAACTGAACAGATCGGAAGAGAGAGTGATTGATATGCCAATGACAATGCCCACAGAAGCAGCCTCGAAAAGCAAACACGGCCCGAGCGTTACCAATTTTTATATGGCCGAAAAATCCATTTTGACCCCTTTTGACAGCAGAAGAAGTCCTGTTCGCAAATAAAAGCGTCCATTACTCAAGCGCTCATCTACACTCACCGCACATACAACACACACCCAAGAGGGAGACAAACAAAGCAGCAAGGACTACGTGCCTCTGCCCCAGCAAAGAGTCCCAGAAACCACCCACTCTTCTGTATATATTTAAGAGCTGTGTGGCTAGCTTATGATACTTAACAAAAATAGCTAAAGTTGAGTGAGCTGAAATGTCTAGAAATATATCAGGGATTTGGGTACATAAATCTACTGAGGGAGAATAAGGTGAAAAAGATTTAATTGCAGGCTGGTTTTCGCGTTTTTTTCGTATTTTATTATAAATCTATAAACTAAATAGTATACAAATACCCTCTGGGACCTTTAAAACTAACAATAAATCGGTGATATAATGTATATCGAGACGATATATTTTAATACTGTATGTCTGTAAAATAAATCAGCTTAATAGTACTTCAAAGAATATATTAAACGTTGATATATCGAATAAAAACACTACGTTCAATTATTTTCTCGAAAAATATTCAAGAAGGAGTAATTATTTTATATGTTTCTTTTAACGATTATATTTATCGATTTAAAGCCAACGCTAATATATCGATTTATATCCTTGTATCTTATAATATTTTGTCCGATATATATCATACGTCATGTTAACGTTAAAATTTCTGTTAAATATCTGTTGCTGATATTTTCTGCACTCTCTCTTATAAACTATTTATTATTAATTTACTTAGTTACTGGATAAACACAGTTTAACTTAAAAATTAAATATTTTTGGTATAAAATAAAGCTTGGCACACATTCCTGATCCCTGTTATCTAGAATAAAAACCTTAAGCCCTATTAATATAAATCTAAAACTATCAAGCTGGCAAAAATAAATTCTGCGACTCTCCAAACTGGCTATAAATATTAAATAATACTTTAACATAAAAGCAAACCCCGTTTCCCTTTAAAAATAAATCCAAAGACACATCCCTGATCCCTGGGATGATATCCCCACAGCATTTCTGGCGTTGTCAACTGTAAACATACTTGAGCTTCCTGTTTTGCTGCTATTTGTGTGTGTGGCACACAGGACACTTAGCGCCGAGGACGACCCACACACGATGTTTGCTCTCCTTGGTTGGTCAATCTGACCCAGCTCTCCACCCGCTTCCCTTTCGCAGGACGAAAGAGTACTCGGCAAACTCATCAGCACCACAAAAATATCCTTAATAATTTTCTTAAACCAACAAGCACAAAGCTAGCACGCAGCAGCAGCGGCCAGCCTGAAGGATGCTTTTACCCTGCTGCTCCTGCTCGTCCTGTCATCGTTTGTCATGTGTCCTGGCGACCGCTTGTTGGAGGAGCGAGTATTTAGTTCGTTGGTCGTCGTCGTCGCATCAATCCAAACACCCAAAATGGCCAACAGGCGGCGGCGGGGGTCGCGCCGTATCGGATGTGGCCGAGGTTTCCTTTTCCCAGGCAACCAAGGACCCCGAAGTCCGGACAGGACATAATCGTCAGTGCCGTAAAATAAACAGCAGCCAGCCAGCCAGCAGCAGCAGAGCAGCAGCCAACGATGGCGACAAAATAAAAATAAAATGCGACGGGATAAAAATGGAGAGAAGGACTCGAGTTCGCTCGGGGGGGTTAACCGCTGGCAGGACAGGACACAGCACACAGGACACGCTTTCGGGTGTGAAAAGGCATTTGGTGCAAAGCTCGAAATAAAAATAAGAGCGAATCCCCAGCTGGAAAAAATTAACATCCTTGTTAGTTGTGAAAACACGTTCGCTAAATACGCGGCGCAGGCTCACACTCCCCCTTGTCTTCGTCCTTAATCATCAAGGACCTCTCCCTCGTCGAGTGTTAATGTGTGGGACAGGCGCAAATATTTTAACAAGTGTCAAATGCACACGCTACTTAGCCCAGGCTCTCAGTTCGGCCCTGTCTCTCCTGTTTAATAAACAAAATAGTAGTTGCAGTTGCCCAAGAAGGACAAAAAATCAGGCAACCCCTTGGTTCGGAAAAGTGTCCTTATTTTTGTTGAATTTTATTTTGTGTTTGGTTCAAAGCAGCACCTTTTATACTCCCGCTATGGAAAAGTAGTCCTTTTCACGGTCGCTTGTAATTTTTGGGCATTTGTGTGCATTGATTTCGGCACTTAAGTCGCATAATCAGCGGCGAAAAAAACAGAAGCAGCTTCATGGGATTTTCCTGCACTCGAAAAAAAAGTCGATGAGCTTTAAAAATGTCTGGCAATTACTAGGAAAAATATTTATTGTGTGTATTCTTGCACAGATTTGAAAATATTAAAAGAAAAAGTCTGATATGACACATTACTATAAAATATAGCACTCAATATCATAAAGAATATTTTATATATCGAAATTAGTAAAATATCGATAGGATCGAAAAAAAGATCTGACAAATATTTTGTAAATTTATTTTCCCTTTTTTACCAGTATGTAAGTTTAAAATATTAAACAGAATATCGATGTATCCTACATTTATCGCAACGTAATATAATCGATTTATAAAACGATGTTAGAAATCGTTACATTAATTATTTACAGTCCTACATCGATTCATCGTTGATGAACATAAATCGAATGAAATCAATGAAATAATACCCTATATTATAGAATTACCTCTCCCTCCGATCAATATTCTTGATAAAGTTAAACTCCTATAGCTCCAAATCTTAAGGCAGAATAACTTGAACCGATAGTAAATATTATGTGAATGTAAAATATTGAAACCTCACGTCTGAACCCCATTCCAAAATAATTATCCAAGTGTATAAACCCACGACAAGGAACAAGTACAGTTCGCTGAACAACAATGCTCATGAAGGGACAGCAACAAGGACAGCAGGAAGGAGGAGGTGACCGTAGAGGCGTCCTGTCGATGGACCGATGGCATGCATTTCAGGCCTTTCGGGCTGCGCATAAGCTGGGATTAAAATCAAAACAGATTTGCGCTGACAATGACAACGGACAGGAGCAGGAGTGGCATCAGGAGTTGCTGTAGCAAGGACACGACGACACAAGGACCAGAACACGTTAATGCTCAGTTAGGAGGTTAAACAGGACACTAGTCCCCGCTGCCTGATATGTGAAATGAAACACCTTGCCACGCGGAGAGCAAATGAAATGTCATTTGCTCCGGGATGATGATGATGGGTAGCGGATGGAGGAGGAGAATCCCTTTCTCTGGAGGATGATGACTTGTTCCTAAAGGGACACAGAGGAGAGGAAGGAGTGTATGCATTTAAATCGCTTTCGAATGATGATGATGAGGTTGATGTGACACATGGCCAGGTTCTATTGTCAGTGGCCAGTCGTGATTGTAACCCCTTGTTGCCCCTTTCGGTTCGGTTTTGCCTTTGACCGCTGCTCCCGGCGATTAACAAGTGCGGAATGTCCGCTGTACCTGGGCAGAGGAGGGTTGCAGCAACCAGAACTGGCAAACTGGCAACATATGGACACGGGAAACCACGTAGCAAACAACAAGAAAATGGCCAAATGATTGAGGTTGAATAGGGAAAGTGGAGGAAGCAGCGGAAGATAGAGCTCAAGGGCATTACTATTGTGCCGGATCCTTTAGTAAACAAGGAGATTAGTATTTCAAATCGAATTCAATAAGAGATATTTGCTTTCCGGGGGGATATATTTAATAATTAACTGACACTGATCCTGATTGGGACAATAAATGCTGTCAAAGGAGGTTTGAAAATAGAAAACTAGAGTAGGGAGTTCATTTCTTTGTAGAAATTTAAGAGTTGTTACCAAAATCATATTATATATAATGTATATTTTCCATACTTTCCCCCTCTTTACAGCTTTGCTGTGGTCACTGGCCTCATCGACATCCTCTCTCGTCGCAACCAGAAGGTCCGCGAGTCCATCGAGGACAACCAGAGCGTGATGCTGGGCCTGCTGACCACCTTGGGCTTCCTCTCCCGCTTCCTGGATGTCTGCCAGCCAGGTGAGTCATCTGCTAGGCTACTGTGTGTTTGTGCTGCCTAGTCAAAAGTCACACCTGCTTCTTGAAGGTAAATAATCCTGCTACTTGTACCTTTTTTTTGAAATCCCCTTTCAAAAGGTCCTGCCGATCCGACACGTTTGCTGAGCGCGGCCAAGACCACAGATCTCTTTGGAACCGTTGCCATGCTCAGTGCCAGCGTGGTGCCCAATGGTGAGTCTCTGCCATAAACAGTAGCTCTCTGCCTTCATCCCGGAGAGGTGCTAATTAGATTTTGGATGCACTTTATCGGAACAACAACGTGATCTCCCGGCAAAGGCGGAAATTAGTTTTGATTTTTTCCAACGTTGTTTTATGAGGGAATATCCGCTGTCGTTTCCATTTTCTTTCCCAGTTTTTTGTTCCTCTTATTTTCCCATCTTGCTTACTGTTTTTGCAGGTGAATGCATTCCACCGCGCACGACCGCCTTGGCGGCATCGACTTTTAATCTCTACGTTTCCCTGGCCTCGCTGGATGTGAACACTTTCCAGGTGAGTTTACATTTCTGAGAGGAGTTGAGTTGGCGAAGGTAAACTCCAAGCGACAGACGTTGAAGCCAGAACGTCGTGCGTCGCCGTTTAAACAAATCAAAAAGTCAGAGTTTTTGGCCCTAAAGCCAATACGCAGGCACAGTGGTTAAGGAATTGCTGGTAAAATATTTATTCCGTATATAATTGTATATGTTTTAAGTAGGAATTCATCAAATAAAACGTACACTTTGATTTTTCAACATTTAAAATATTACAACATAGCATTTAACATTAAATTATCGATATTATCGAACCAATTTGCAAGTGTCACTAAATGAAGTTGATATATTTGGATTGTATTAGTCGGATATATCGAGCAGATTATCGATTATTAAAATATATATCGCAAAATAAAATATTGTAGGAAATTGTAGTTATTATCGAAAAATATTCAAACACAATGTTATTTAATTTAAATATATTCTGAAAACATGAAGTTTTGGAATATATTTTAAGCAGACAAGCTGAAAATCGTATTTTCTATATCTTACATTTTTTATATCAACTTTCCACCCACTGTGCTCGCCCTGTGTGTCCGTCTTGGTTTTTTTTTCCTGTTCAAGCATTGAAAATTTCATTAAAATTTTTTCCTTTACTCTGTTTTTATTTTTATTTTCATTCTGTGTGTGTGAGCGTTTTCTGGCATTTTCTTTGCTTAGCTCTTCTAAACTTTGTCGAACGTGAAATCGCTGGGCGAAAATTGAAGAAAATCAGCCACAACAAAGGTTAGGGAAAAAAACCCCCTAAAGAAAAGTTTCAACGCAGAGACGTTTAAAACTTTGCCAATTGCTGGCCGGCGAGCGATATTTGCATATTGCCAAATGTCATGACAGCTGCCACCACCGCGAGGAGCATTTTCCGAGGGCAGGCCAGGTGGAAATCAAGGGACGGCAGAGGAGTGGGAAAATGCATAGAGAGCATAGAGTGACATTTGCTTAACAGACAACAGCACAGCGGCAAATGACAAACACAACATGATGTGTTGGTGGCAAACGCCATTGAACCGCGATGACATTTCTATATATTGCGAAAATTCAGGGGAGAAAGTCGGAGGAGAGGCAGAGCCTGTCGCCAGGATAAAATGGAGGAAAAGCTGGGTGGCGGCGGCGGCGGCGGCGGCACATACGCAAATATTTTGACACTTTACTTGGGGCCAAATGCCAGAGCGCCGCTGTCTGTCGTCTTCGGCGCGGCCTCAAATATTTATGGCAACTCGGTAACGAAACGAATGAGCAGAGTGGAGGATGTGATGGGTGTGGGTGTGGGATTTGCCTTTGGGTGTGGGTTTGAGTTTGAGTTTGAAGTGTGGGTTAAGGGTTACTCCTGGCCCAACCGAAAAACCGCGCAAATGAAACGGAATATCCAAGTGCAGCAGCACATCGGTAATCTAACTGAGACTTGGCCTAGAGGAGTTGCCTCTAAAGTACGTAGAAATCTTAATTTAAATGCACTAACAGAAAAGTATGGTGCTTAATTTTAGTTATTTCGTGTTCAATTAATTAAGTAGACAGACTCTTGATTGAAAATAAATTAATAAATGAAAATATAGAATATCCACCATTAAAACCAAAGCTTTAGGGATTCAAATATTTTTAAAGATAAGGAATTTAGTTTCGGGAAGCCAAAATTGCAGTCTTGTGCAGTCTGCAGTTTGAAGTCCAAATTTTAAACTGAAAATTTATCATAACTAAGTCAAAAATAATTTAATTACAATTCTGAAAACTGTTCTAGGCTGGATTTTATTAGGGTTATTAATCTGTATACCAAATTTAGTATTTAAAAAAATTTAAAAATTTTGTCAATTTTCCACAATTTTAACGATGTAACCCCTTATAAAATTTTCAAAAAATATAAAATTTTTTTTTTTAATGCGGACATGGCTAGTTTGATTGGCCTGTTGATGCTGATCAAGAATATATATGATTTATGGGGTCGGAAACGACTCTTTAGCTGTGTTGCAGGCTTCTGACTTAAAACATTATTCCCTTTGGGGGGTCTAAAAACTATTAAATGCTTAGGAACTTCTAAAAGTGCAAAATATTTTTGAAAAGAGTATTTGATACCCAAAAAACTAATTTTTTTGTTAGTTTCTTAAGAAGGTACCTTAATTATTTCTTTTATAAAGTTTCTTTCGAATAGTTTTGTTAAGATTTTAAGCTTGATACTTTGTGTCACAAAATATGTAATATTTCAAATTGTAATTTTTATAAAAATCAATTAAATACTTTTTAAAACCAAGAATATCGTTTAGAAATAAATAAAATTCCGCTGCTGTTCGTTTTATGCTAATTAGCCAACGTTAAGCTCTCCTTTCTGGCCAGAGTTTTTGGCAGAGTGCGTGGGCTGGCGCAGGATTTCATTTCCTGTGTGTACCCTGGAACCGGGAATCTCTTCGAGTATTCCGAGGATTTGAGTATTCGAGAGTGTGCGTCTGCTGTTGCACGTGTCAATATTTAGCCGATGCAGCAGGCCGGAGGCTGGGGAAGGGCAGAGTCTCGCTCTACGCACTTGACAAACTAATTTGATAGACAAACTTTGCCAGAGCTTCCAGCTCCGTGGCTACATCCCTTCAGCCCCCCGAAATGGCACTGGGATTAGAGCTATTTGTTTTAAATTACCACAAAAATAGATAAGGGTTTCGTTTCGTTCATCAACTTTGCTGCTGCTGCCTCGTTTTGGCAAATAATTTGATTCGGTTTTAATCAGCAAACTCAATTTCGAGGCGCGCTTCCTTGCCAGCCTTGTTTTTTGCGTAAATATTGACTTTGTAAAATGAAATTTTCAAGTTTAACCCAAAGCCGCATTCGGGCTTTTTTTCCGCCTGGCAAATCCTTGCCGCTCGCTCATATCCTGCCGCCGAGGGTCGAGGCGGGGGGCAGGCGTTGTTCTAGCCAGCCAGGCATGTCAATTGTTTGGCTAAATATTTGCTTAGTGCTCGTACTCGTCCACGTCCACGTCCTGGTGCTCCTCGTCCTCGTCCTCGAACCAGTTGCCAGTTTCAGTTAGCCAGTTGAGTTGTTGAATCGAGTTTCGGCCTGCCAGGACAAACAAATTAGAAGCCGCTCTCTCTCGTCGGCACTCGTCCCTTATGCAAATAGCACAGAAATATATATATATAGGAATATCAACAATTCTGGCCACAGGATGTGCCTGGGCCCTTCATTTCCTGCCCTAAACAAGTGCCACTCTTTCGATATTTGCTTTGACTTAATTAAAACATTTGCTCAGTGATTTTGGTTTATTCTGTCCATTGTACTGTGTGTGTAGTGTATTCTGTGTGTTGCCAATTAAATGTGCTTTATTTTATTTATTTTTATTTGTTTCCGTTTCTGTTTTTATTCATCAGGATGCTTTGACCGTGGAGGGCCCTCTGTCGCTGAAGCTGCTCGACGTGATGACCCTCATCCTGAACTGCAGTGTGACGAATGCCCCCTGGACGAAGAAGAACGACAACACGACGATGCTGATTGATTTGATTGCCTCGCTGGCCTTCTTTTGTGTGAATAATCGACGGCATCAGGATCTGCTCATCTCGGAGCCATTTGTGGTGATCTTTAAGAGTCTGGGCAAGCTGCCCGCGCAGTTTAATCCGGTGATATATCCTTTCCTGGTCACCATGTGCTTTGGCAATGCGACGGCCAGGGAGCTTATCTCAAAGGATTTCGATATGGCGGTGAGTTTGTGAAACTTTTAAGTTATCGATTATCATCGATTATATTGATTATCAATAAAAGAACAATGCAGTATGGATCTATCGATAATTTCAACCCTAGCACTTGGAATAACTTGTTTTAGAATAGTTCCTAGGAAGGATACTCTTCAGGGTTAAATTTAATATATATTTCCCTTCCACAGTTCGTTGACGAGTACAGTAAATCGGAGGTGGCCCAAAGGAATCACGTGATCAAGCTGCTCCCCGTGCGGCACAAAGACAAAGGCTTGAGCAGCAACAACAATAATGCCAACCACAATCCGCAGCCAGAAATCAAGGGAGACAAAGGCTGTTAGCTACTTAAATATATATCCTATAGATAGGGATCATCGGAACCTTCAAATCGGAGTCTCAACTCTCAAAGTGATATTATTTTCAAAGAAAATGAAAAAGGAAAATGTAGAAAGAAGGAGAAAATACAGAACTCGAAACATTCGCAAAGAGATGAACAACAGCCGCAGGACAACTTGAAAAGGGAAAGCAAAAGAAGAAGGCAGCACACCATAAACATATTTTTAATATGTATAATTTATGTAATCTTAAACGTTAACTTTAACTCACTCACTTCATCAAACTCACTCATTCTGAAAAGAACACACACATTCACAAACAACCTTGAGTGGCAACTCGCTTAGATTTTATACCAATAATATATAATGCATTATACTCATTGTAGCCCTACGTTTAATGCTAAAGTATTAACACATCCCATTTAACGCTGGCATCATCATAATCTCACACGCAACTCACAACTCACACCCACAGAGCACTCACTACAAATTTTCAGTTATCGAATTAATCGAAGCTTTTTTGGTTCAAAATAAAAACACGGAAAAAATGAGAAAAACAAAATAATAACAACTAACTATTGTATTTTTTATAGGCATCAAGGTTTTGTGCTAAAATTTATGATTAAATGAAATAAAGAATACAAGAAATGGATACAAAAGAGGAATTTTACTTATAGGGGGGAATGGGGACTTATAACTTTGTAGGATAAGTTAATGGGCGTTTAAAACGATTGGGAATAGAGTTGTAAGAAAAATTAAATGCTGTATCTTTAGGAAAATAATTAAAACAATAAATATTTATAGGGATAAACAGCTGACACCCCCAGTCCATATACACATCCTTCTTCTACTGCTCTTTTGCCTATTTACAATGAACAGGAGTCCTTTCTATACCCTATTTTTTAGTTAAAAGCTTGAAAAGTGTTGAAGTAGTCGTTTCCGACCATATAAACCATATATATTCTTGATCAGCATCGACAGCCAAGTCGATCTAGACATGTTTTCAAGACAACATTTTTTTTACATTTTTTCGAAAATTTTATAAGGGGTTACATCATTAAAATTGTCAAAAATTAATAAAAATTTAATTTTTTTTTAAATTATAAATTTGGTATCTAAATTTATTAAACCTGTAAAAACAAACATAGCAAAGCTTTCCGAATTAAAATTGATGATTTTTTGGGTAAGTTATGATCAATTTTCTAGTTCAAAAATTTCATAATTCGAATTTCGGCTTTTCAAATTTTTCTTCCTTGCTTGTAAGAATACTGTTCTAAATTTAACGTTTTATTAATCAAATTTTAACCCGGAAAGCTGTATTAATGATTAACTTTTACAAATTAAATAAATTTGTTTATAAAGCCTTCGAAAACTTTTAGGAAAATTAACAAAATAAATATTTGCATATTCTGCTCTAACTAAATTATATATTTCTTTTAATTTAAATAAAGAACTTGTAATATTTTCTAATTTCCCTGCCTCCTTTGCATTATTTTCCTCTTACGTTTGAAGTGCTGCCAGACAATGGCAACAGAGACCTGGCAATTTCTTTCATTCACAACTTCCCCTGCCTCCTCCCCAAATGTAAAAAACACAAATTAAAACGACAAAAATAATGTGCCTTAATCATTTGTGGGCGTGGTCCAGCCGGTGGGAGGTGGATTTGCAGATCGCACAGAATGGAAGATGCGAAACAAAAGGCGAAACTCATCAGTGTCGTTGTCGTTGAGATCTGGCGCGGCGCGCAGTGTCCTTTTGTCCTTTAGTCCTTTTGCGGGGCGTGTGCCAAGGATGGCCATTGTCTCGATTTTGTGCCTGCACCTAGCTAGCCCCGGAATTATGTATGTCACAGGGTAGAAAAAGAAATCCGGCAGGGAGCTCTCTCTCTCGCTCGACGACATCTAATTTCTTTGGACATTGTACGTGTGGGTTTTTTAATGCTGCCATATGCACAACCCCCGGTTCTTCCTCTGTTTATTTCGCCAAATTGAAAGAACTCGAACAAAGCGACAACAAGCGCACACATATAATAATAATAATAATAAAAGGCCTCAAGACTGACTCCTGGACTCTCGAGCTGGCGACAGATTGAAGTCACTCAACTTGAAATAAAATGCGACAGCGCTGAACAGTTGCACAATCAAATGGGGACAATATGCAGAGGATATCCTGCAAATGTCCTGGGCTGAGAATGGCGGGTAGATTGGGCTATCAAAGAAAAGTTTAAAGAGTATTTTAGAGTGTGGAAAATGTAGTTAAAAAACGAGACATCAGGGAAGTTAAGAAGTAACGAAACATCCATTAGTTTTCCAGCAAAATCAGGAGCTTCAGATAATTACTAAAAATCTCTCTTTTACCATTTGGTATATTAAACCATTTATTTTAAATTATGAACTATTTACTGAGAGTTATCAGGATTTAAAAGTAGTGACGAAAAATCGAATGAAACATTAAATTCCATAGAAAGAACTCCTCAAACCTTATTTCCAGGGTATTGCTTTGGTCTACTTTCTACCTCGCTCACATCTCTCTTGTTTTGGTTTTATTTTTTAGATTCTCCCTTCTTCCATTTTTTTTTGTCAAACATCATTTTTAATTTGAAGCCCCGAAGAGCAATGAACAAATTGGTGTTAGCAGAAGCCAAGTGCTTGGGCACAAAGAATAGAAATTTTCCGAGTGCTGGAAGGAGGAGAATGACTCGGACTAGGAACGGGGGGTGAACCTGCTCACCCGCAAATGAAAGTGCGTCAATCAACCCTTTCCAGCTAAGAACCCCATTCCAGGCACTATCCATAAAAAGCCATAATTGCTATGTAGATGCTATGACAGTCCAACTGTCCAAAGTCCGATGACCACTCCACTAATTGCCGCAAGTGACTAAGCAGAGGACAACATCGTTGAGCGGCAAATGTCAATATATCACAAAATACCAATTTCACCTTCTTCTCAATCAAAATTATTATGACCGGCCATCGAATTGGTGTATGGAAGTCACCCCCAAGGGAGCTGCGTTTTGTGTAGATTAGTTTAGCATAGTCAGAGTCCCAAGTCCCGACTCCCGGAGTCAAAGGCAATTAAAATGAAAAAGTGTGTCCTGTCCACGTTGCGTGCAGCGCACTCATAAGGCTGCCCCCCGGGTTGGGAATTACTCGGATAGCAGCCCGGGGGAGGGTGGGTGCCTGATGGTCAGCTTTAAGCCGCCAAAAAGTTAATTGCAACTTAAAGAGGCGCAGCAGAGGGCCAACAACAGATTTGAAGGCGCGGCCACAGAGGACAAACAAATTTCCGACCACCACACACAAAATATATGTTGACCAAAGGAACACAAGGAGGAAAAGAAGAGGCCAGCCAGGAAAACAAGAAAGTGGAGCAGGATTTTCAAAGAAGAATATGAGAATACTCTATTTAAAAAATAATTATAAGGAATTTAGTGAAATTTAAGAAGGTGAAATAATTACTACATTTCTAAAACATTCTTGGACTTCAAATAAGAAGAATTCTCTTTAATAAAACCTTTAATGGACAAAATCTACTTCTAAAATATATTTAAAACACTTTTAATTATACCAAAAGCTGAGCCTAATATCATAGATTCATGCTCACTAAAAATGCCTTCCAGCTTTAATTAATTAAATACTACAAATAGATTACTATTTAAATTTAATGTTCTATACAAATTATTTATAGTGCAGGTTAAGAAATATTTTGTATTTAAACCTACCTACCTAGAATTATTTGTATTTAAACTTCTACCCACCTAAAAAACAGTTACATGAATAAATAACCTCTTGAGCTCTGTTTTATTTTCCCTAAAAATCTTTACACCCAACCCGAAAGGGTTTAAAAAGGATATTCCATAAAAAAAGGGAAAGTTGACTAACCTGACTGTCCATTTTTTTTCGGGTCTTGTGTCTGTTTTGTTTCCAGTATTTTTATATTCCTTTTTTTTGTTGCGCCTCGACTTCCGGTCAGGATACGCTTCTAATTTGTTTACAAGCCGAGCGCTGGTCAGGCGCAGCTTTATTTTGGCTTCTTACACCTGGAAAATAATGGGGAAATTATATTTTTAAAAATTTGTATAATGAAAACATAGTAATATTTATATAATTTAAGTTAACAGATAAATGTTGGGTTTGAAAAATACCTATATAAAGAATTCGTTCAAAACAAGCTGGCATTTCTTGATTTCTGAAATATTTGTGT
This sequence comes from Drosophila nikananu, assembly GCA_008042635.1. Classification (NCBI taxonomy): domain Eukaryota; kingdom Metazoa; phylum Arthropoda; class Insecta; order Diptera; family Drosophilidae; genus Drosophila; species Drosophila nikananu. The sequence goes on along the minus strand of VNJV01000412.1, from coordinate 721 downwards.
CGAATTTAGGACTGAATTTGTTACTTTGGGGTAACTGGAAGATCTTTCTTGATAGCTTTCTTAATTACATGTTAAATAACGCCTAATATCATATTTAATTTTCTTTATAAAGAGATTACCAACTAAATTTCCCGTGTAACTTATGTTACCAACTTTTGGGCATCTAGATTCTCGCGTCCTGACGTGCCCCGTGCATATTATGCGCGATGCATGGCGTCCGATAAGGATCCAGGACTCGCACTAGGACTCGCTCTAGGACTCGCTTTAGGACTCGTTCTCGGGGTTGACTTTCCGACTTTTTATTCCCTGCCGCCCCCCCGACAAATGATGTGAGCAACAATGGGCCTTGCGTGATGACCTTATGATGACACCCAGCTGATTATAAAGAAATATCCCGGTCTTTGCGTTGCGTGCTCGCCTCAAATTCAGCGGAAATGTTTGCAGCAACGGTAAATTATGTAACACACGCTGGACAAATGCCTGGAAGGAGGCGGAGGAGGAGGTCCTTCGGTCGGGGGTGGCTTCAGCTTCAGCTCCATTCAAAATCAGCGGAGCGCAGTGGCCTAAGCTGCTGTCCTTAAGCGGCTTTGCCGATGCTCATTTGCACGTATAACTCAACGAGACTTCAACTGGAATAAACTCAGCTCGGGCTGAATTGTAGCCACAAAAGAGCAGCGAAGCGTCAAGGCTTAAGAATACACAGGGAGAAATGCTAGGGCTA
>VNJV01000407.1:0-36758 GCA_008042635.1 Drosophila nikananu | reverse complement strand
TAAACTTCGGCTTGAAGAAGTTATAAATATATATATATTTTTATTGTATACATATTTTAACTCTGTGTAAAATTGATTTCATTGGGTTTGAAAATTAGTTTTGCCGCGCTTGATTGGGTTTGGATTAAAGGTAACCAGTGTTTCCTGTATTCAATTCTGTATAAAAGGGGGCCCTGGGAAAAGCATTTTCATTGCGCTTCCAGCCTTCGCTCAGCCAACACCAAATTCAACATGAAGATCGCCCTCGTTCTGGTCATCTTTGCAACCTGTCTCCTGGTCGGTGTCCCTGCAACGGAGGTTATCAAGCCCCCACGCGTAACGCCGCCGACCAAGAAACCCCCTGCAATTCGTTGATTTAATGCCAAATATGGCAAAAAAAATAAATATGAATCAGTGCAAGTAAAACCTGAAAAGGCAAACTATGGAAATTGTTTTTAAGAAACGGTACAGCGGGATATCAGTATCAACAGCCTAGCCGATCTAGCGATGAGCTTCTGTCCTGCGGAGAGGCATTTTCATTGAGCTTTCAGCCTCCGCTCAGGGAAAACCAAATTCAACATGAATTTCTCCCAGGCTCTGATCCTTCATTATTTGGGTTATTCCGGCTAAAGATCCATCCCTTGAAATTGTTGCCAATTGTATTTTGATTTAACGCCAACTGTGGCAAAAATAAAAAAGGAATCAGTGCGAGCGAACTAAAACCAGGTCGATAACAAGATTGTTGTTCAAGAAAATACCATTTAGTTGTGGTGAACAAAGGTGTTGGGTGATTATGAAACTAGTTAGTTACTTTTCAGGAGTTATTAAGAGATGTGCGAAAAGCCTCTACACTCTGGCAATGACTTTCAATAGAGGTTACCATTTTTAATGACATTCTCACATTCTTTGGCTATGCTTTTCACATTCGTTTTGCCATGCTCGATTTGTTTTGGATTCACAATTAAAAGGGTTATGTAATTTTGAATAGTTAATAAAAATAGGGGCCTAGAAGAAGCTTTTTCATTGTGTTTCCAACCTGCGCCAAGCCAACACCGTAGCCGCCATGAATATCTTCCAAAACAGCGTTCTGATCCAGGTTCTTGTACTCCTAGCAACCTGCCTCCTGCTCGGTGTCTCGGCTACTCGGATCGGCTACTCCAGGAGGCCTAGGAGGTATAAGCCTCCCCCCATGCCGCCGCCTCCTCGAGCCCGGTCTGCCTACCTTCATTATATGGGTTATTCCGGCTAAAGATCCATCCCTAGAGATTTCCTCTGAAAGTCCCTGAACCTCCAGCTGACAAGAATCAGGAAAGCGGACAACTACTATATCATATAGCTTGTAAGGGAACGATGAATATGTGTACAGGAGAATAAAAAACTGTAAATATCATGAAGGTTGACATTACTTTGTTGTTTTTGAATTTCAATTTATTGTGTAAATATTAAAACTGTGAAAATAAGTTTTGCCGCGCTTGATTGGTTTTGGCTTAAAAGTAACAAGCGCGTTATATTTTTCTTTGCTCCAATTTGTATAAAAGGGGCCCTCGGATAGACTTTTTCATTGTGCCTACAGCCTACGCCCAGCCAACACCAAATTCAACATGAATATCTCCCAGGCTCTGATCCTCCTTACAACCTGTCTCCTGATCGGTGTCAGTGATTCCAGGAAGGTGTCGAGGAAGGTGAACAGGAGGCTGACCAGATTTACACGCCCGATGCCGCCGACCCCGAAGTTCCGTAGCGACTTTACTTTACATTATGGCGGTGTTCAGCTTTAGTTTTTCCATTGATTTAAGGCCAACTATGGCAACAAATAAAATATGAAAGAATGCAAGAAAAACCTGATAATGTAAAATATGGAAATTGTTTTTCAGAAACGGAAGAGTATAATTATTAGACCCTTGCGGGATATCAGTATCAACAGCCCAGCCGATCTAGCTTCCGTCCTTCATTCTGTCTCTCAGTTTTGTATATGAATAAAACTTGGCAGATAGTCTTCTTTGTATTTTTATTAGTATATAATTCGTAATAAATCGGACGACTTTATCATATAGCATGTAAAGGAACGATCGGTATATGTACAGGAGAATGGAAAACTGTAAATATCATGAAGGTTGCCATTACTTTGTTGTATTTGAATTCCTATTTATTGTATAAACATTGAAACTCTGAAATATATTCACCTCATAGAGGTTGTAAATTAGTTTTGCCGCGCTTGATTGGTCTTGGCTTAAAAGTAACGAGCGTGTTATATTTTTCTTTGCTCAAATTTGTATAAAAGGGGCCCTCGGATAGACTTTTTCATTGTGCCTACAGCCTCCGCCCAGCCAACACCAAATTCAACATGAAGATCTCCCAGGTTCTGATCCTCCTTACAACCTGTCTCCTGATCGGTGTCTGTGATTCCAGGAAGGTGTCGAGGAAGGTGAACAGGAGGCTGACCAGATTTACACGCCCGATGCCGCCGACCCCGAAGTTCCGTAGCGACTTTACTTTACATTATGGCGGTGTTCAGCTTTAGTTTTTCCATTGATTTAAGGCCAAATATGGCAATAAATAAAATATGAAAAAATGCAAGAAAAACCTGATAATGTAAAATATGGAAATTGTTTTTCAGAAACGGAAGAGTATAATTTTTAGACCCTTGCGGGATATCAGTATCAACAGCCTAGCCGATCTAGCGATGAGCTTCTGTTCTTCGGAAAGGCATTTTCATTGAGCTTTCAGCCTTCGCTCTGCGAAAACTAAATTCAACATGAATTTCTCCCAGGCTCTGATCCTTCATTATTTGGGTTATTCCGGCTAAAGATCCTTCCCTTGAAATTGTTAGTCAGAAACGGAACCAAATCCTTTTTATACCCTTGCAGGATTTCAGTTTCAACAGCCTAGCCGATCTAGCTTCCGCCCTTCATTCTGTCTCTCAGTTTTGTATATGAATAAAATTTGGCAGATAGTCTTTGTATTTTTATTAGTATATAATTCGTAATAAATCGGACGACTGTATCATATAGCATATAAAGGAACGATCGGTATATGTACAGGAGAATGGAAAACTGTAAATATCATGAAGGTTGCCATTACTTTGTTGTATTTGAATTCCTATTTATTGTATAAACATTGAAACTCTGAAATATATTCACCTCATAGGGGTTGTAAATTAGTTTTGCCGCGCTTGATTGGTCTTGGCTTAAAAGTAACAAGCGTGTTATATTTTTCTTTGCTCAAATTTGTATAAAAGGGGCCCTCGGAAAGACTTTTTCATTGTGCCTACAGCCTCCGCCCAGCCAACACCAAATTCAACATGAAGATCTCCCAGGTTCTGATCCTCCTTACAACCTGTCTCCTGATCGGTGTCTGTGATTCCGGCAAGGTGGCCTGGAAGCAGACCACGAGGGTGATCGGATTTTAACGCCCGATGCCGCCGACCCCGAAGTTCCGTAGCGACTTTACTTTACATTATGGCGGTGTTCAGCTTTAGTTTTTCCATTGATTTATGGCCAACTATGGCAACAAATAAAATATGAAACAATGCAAGTAAAACCTGATAATGTAAAATATGGAAATTGTTTTTCAGAAAAGGAACAATATAATCAGTATCAACAGCCTAGCCGATCCAGCTATGAGCTTCTGTCCTTCATTCAGCCTGTTTCTACGGTACGCAGTCTCTCTCAGTTTTGGATCTGAGTGAAACTTTCTTCGGAGTGCCGAAGGTAGCCTCTTTTCTAATTTTAAACTTTTCAACTTTAATGTGCAATGCCACACTCGTAGGCATATCTAATCTTTGTTAGATCTTGATATATAATTTCTCACCTTAATTTTGTAACCCCTTGGGGATCTCAGGATAATGTAGTTGGCTATCTTGGGCCCCGGTGGCGATGGAACGCGCAGTGTCAGTGCATAGCAGCCGGGCTTGGAGCTGCTCTTGCGCACCAGAAACGCACCTGGGCTCTTGCTTTGCAGGACCTCGACGGCAATGTCCCGGGAGATGCCCGCCTGATACCAGCAGGCATCCTTGAGGTCGGCCTCCTCCTCCTCGGCGGCCACATGGCCAAAGGCGTTGGCCAGGCTGCTGCTCCGCTGTTGCTGGCCACCGCCACCGGCACCCTGGTTCATCCGCAGGCGATTGGCAAAGATCTTGGGACTGGAGTTGGCTGCAAGTTAAAAAATACAGCAAATAATATTAATTTAATGGAATTTTACGTTGAAGGATAATTGCTCCTTACCACTGCTCGTCTCCCTCAAGTATCGCTTCTTCAGATTGAACTCGTTGTTGTCGTTGTTCAGGTTGACATTATCCAGCATCGGGATGGCCGTCAAGGACTGGCGGCACGAGTCGCCGAACTTGCTGTCGATGTAGGAGTCCTCGTTGATGTAGCCATTCGAGTACACCGGCTGGGCGTCCAGGGGCGCGCTCAAGGGGGTTATGTTGCCCACCAGCGGGCGGGACTCCTCGTTCTGGCGCAGCAGACCCATTGTCAGGCGTTTGACCTTTAAAGGGAAACAAATTATAAGAGCATAAGTCAAGGGAAAACTACTAATATAACAAATTATAGCTTTAACTATATACAACTTCAAATCTTTTGGAAATAACCCCTAGAAAACTATTTAAATTCCTGCTGAAATCTCCTAGAAATTTAAGGAAATTCTTCGGGAAAAAACGTATCAAAGGCAATGGCGAAGCGTTCAAGTGGCAACAAAATTAACTACAATTTAAACACCTTGTAAGCCGACAAGGATCAGCCAAGGATGCTGCAGTCAAGGGCAAGGCGTGGGCGTGGGCGTGGCCCCCAGCCACAGACGAAGGCGGTGCAGTAGCCACAAAAAAAAGGCAAGAATTTATTACCAAGAACCGCAGCGAGACAAAATGCTGGCAAAATGCGCCGCGCCGCCACAAAAGAAAAGAAATAAGTAGAAGTGGAAGGCTGGCTAAAACTTTTTTTCGGGTCTGCACTTAAACAGGAAACGGATGCTTGGACTAGGCATTACCGGTGGGAGCAAGAAGGACCAAGGAAGAGTGAACAAGGAATAGAGAAAGGGGGAGAACGATAGGGGAAGGTGGTGCATAAATTCGTGGCAGACTCTCATGCCGGCCACTTGCCCGCCTCGCAGGCACAGCCCCCCCTTCATGCTACTTTGCCAACATCCAAAATGTTGCATAGCAAATGGCGGTGGCTGTGGCATTCAAGGCGGAAATGTGCCGCAGGACTCGGGACTTCGAGCCAGTAGCTCGGAAAAAAATAAGAGAGTATAGTGTAGCTATGTAGAGCAAGTGTTGAATTGTGGTCGGGAAAAAGCTGTAATGGAATGTGAAATGCCCTTTTAAAATAAATTGAAATTAAGGAAATGGAGATAAAGAGAGGATATTTAAAAAATATGAAATATATTATAAAGAAAAAATGGAAAAAGAGGAGATTTAAAAATATATCTGGCATATAATTTATAAATGCAAGTAAACTAAGACAGATGGTTTAGTGCAGTCAACAAACACCTTTTATATATTTCTTGTTATTTCCTTGCCAAAAGGTAATATCTTTCGTCCTTATTTTAGAAAACATTATTTGCTGTTTAAGGAACTAAATACATATTAATTCTATTTAATGTCCTTTCTATTTAACCTAAGACTAAACTTCCTTTGAAAGAGTAAAGCAGCATTGCGAAAAAAACGAGCGGTCTGCAATAATTCAGATGCACTTGTGCGCCCATGTCGGCATCGTGTTTCCACTATCCCCATTTTCCGCACCCCCATTTTCCTCACCCCCATTGCAACTATCCTCTCTCTCCTCTCTCCCGTTTTCGGGGTCAGTGGCTTTGAAAAAGTCTGCCGGCACTTGTACAATAGTTGTCTGCCCCGAAAACTAGACTAGAGTCTGCCTGGGTTTTCGCCTCGCTTTTTTCCGGCATAATTTAAGGCGACATTGACAATGAGACACGGGTGTGTGGTGCTGGTTGCCTACCTGCTCTTCTGACAGCAATTGTTTGCCCATTGCTGCATAATTTAGAATGAGAAGAATGAGGGGGAAAAAAAGAAAAATCTCGCGAGCTCCTTGGCTAAGGACTAGGCGACATTGTTTGCATATTTCACGGCGCATTGCACACTGATTTGCGGCCGGGTTTCAGGTGTGTTTTTATTTGTACCGCCGGAGTTCATTTTTCCTTCCCTATTTACATTTCAGCTTCCCGCCTCCTATTTATTATCCATTTCTGTATAAATATCTGAATATTTTTGGGTGTATTTCCTAACACTAATTGCCCTGTTGGCTTAATGAACTGCCAGCTAGCTGGACATTAGTGGCAGCTGTTGTTCCAAAAGGAACGGGCGGCACGTGCTGAAGCAAAAAAAAATACAAAAAGGCCACAAAGAACACTTGCCGCAAAATGCTCAACACTTATGCAAATTTAATAAACTGCCTTGGCCCAGGGATAAGCCCAAGGAGCCAAAATGGGGCTAAATAAAAGGGCAAAGCGAAAGTCGAGCGGGTTTAAATCAAATACGCCAACTGGTTGTGGGTGTGTGTGTGGGTTTTTGCTTGTGTGTTTGAGTGTTTGAGTGTAGGCGTGGCCCACAAAATATTATTTATGACATTCGAGCTGAAAATATATTCCGTGCACACATGATACATGGATAGGCGTGACGAAGTCGGAGCGTGGCATCAGCCAGGGAAAAGTCAAGCCAGGCCAAGTCGAGTCAGGAGAGGCCACATGTGGTAGCTGATAGCTGTCGCTCAAATAGGGATATTGATGCACTGGAAAAATACTTATAAATAGGACAATTTATGAGGAAGGTAGAGTAGTTGTTTCCCTGAAAACTATAACCAATTACACCAACTTTATGAGAGTTTTCAGTACTCTATAATTGAATAGGAGAATGTACAATATTTCTAAGGTAGTATTAGCAGAGACAATGTTAATGATAAGATGCATAACGCCTTACGTTTTTAAAAAGGATTTGCTCTAGGTTAGGCTAGGAAATTTGATTAAAAATTGAGAACTGGGAGGAGAGAGCTCACAGACTATTAGGTATTCTAAGGTAGAGGTGGAGAACAATCGATGACACTATAAGCACTATCGATAGTTTGCCACTATCGAGCCACAAGCGATGGGAACAAAAAACCATCGATTTTTTTCGATGGTACCATCGATAGTGATCTAGTGTTGTGAAGTCATTTAAAAGGAAAATGTCAACCAAAAGATATGGAGCTTTTTTTGCAAAAGGGTATTTTTTGTGTATTAAACATTAGTAATCTAAGGCTGTCTATCTGTTTTATAAATATTCTAGTTTTAGATTTTTACTTTCTTGAATGAGAGCGTCTAAAAAACTTCTCACTCATAGAGTTACGCATCTTTTTATTATATTTTCCTTGGTCTAAGCAAGAAAATTTCACTTTATACATCCTTCTAACATTCCATACCCCACATACATTTAAGTTTTGTTATGGCAAAAAGAACCCACCAGTTTAAATACCATTTTTTCTCGCCATGTAAAGCTGACTGGTTGTAGAGAGAGGCTACCCCAATCTCGTTTGCCGTTGCAGTTGCAGTTGCTAAACAAACATTTAGCGGCGCCGAGTCAACAGCATCGATGCATCAACGCCAGCAGAGAGCAGAAGCCGTGACAGACAGTGCGTCATTTCCGTCCAACTTGGGAAGGCAGGCAGCGGGGGAGTGAGAGTTTAGAGACTAACAGGATGTGCTGCTGCCATGGACAAGGATATGCGGGTGATGTGGCACTCAGACTCCGACTCAGACAGCAAACTGCATAATGTGGCAACGCATTTGTCTTTGGCTCCTGCCAGGACACCCGCCCCATCTCCAGCTCCAGCTCCTCTCTCGGTTGCATGTGCTGCTTTATTTTGCTTATCTGAAATTGAATCAGCCAACCAAGCAGACGACGACGACGACAGCGATGGCAAGTTGCCTGTTGGGCACAATTAGGGAAGCATCACGCCCTCTCTGCCATATAAAATCCCCCCTGCCTTCCTTGGGGGAAGCAAAAATTAATTTGCTTATCGGGCCGCACCCTGCATCGGAATGATGTTATTGACAGGCAGCAGCAGGCAGTCGAACCACAAAAAAGTAGAGAAAAATAAAGAACCGGAGCCAAAGGACTCGGTGAAAAAAAGAACTATGCAAAACAAAAGGATATGCCTGCCGTACCATGCGGCGTATGCGTGTTATTTGCTGTTGCTGGCGCAAAAATGTTTATAGCCGAAATTGATTTATTGACAAAACATGGCAAGCGAGCGGCGAGCTGCACAGGAATATGAAAAATACCAAAAGCGAAAGCCTGAACCCTTTTTCAGGGTTTTCTTTTTCGGTTTTTTGTTTTCCGTTCTCCGTTTTCCGCCCTTCGACATATGCGCGGGGTGTTGTATAGTCCTTGTATTGACAATATTTATGGTTTGCCATTAGGGCCAACTGATTGCTTTTCGCTTTCGATACGATTTCAATTTCTCAGAGTGTTTCGGCTTGTTTTGTGTGTGTCAGATTAGGGATGTGTCCGAAGGGGGAATGGAAAATCCAAAGCGATAGGTCAAGCTATAAATAGGTTTTCCTGTGGAAAATAGTTGTTCTGCTAGGATAATATATAAATAAATAAATAAACAAGCAAAGGAAAATTAAAGTAGAAAGCGTGGAAATATAATTAAAAAATACTAAAAAATATTGGCTGTTTATCGTTAAGTTATCGATTATATTTTACAAATATTTTGTACCAATATTTTGAGAAACATTATAATAATATCAATAGCAAATTCATTTAATAAATGCATAATTATTTAAATTGTATAGAAGAAATCAATTAAATACAATTTATCTCTTTCAATATCGATAGTTATTTCCTTCTCTATTCCTTGCATCTCCAATCTTATCGAAAAGTTATCGATGGTAATATTAAAATCAATCATTTCTGTTAAAGAACTTAAAAAATGTATTACATTTTAACAAAATAAAAATAAAATAAAAACGATATCCTTTATTGGAACATTTTCCCATCTCTAAGCCCTGCGTCATTGATGTTTCTGTTTTGGTGTGTGACTCTTGGCCTTGATTCGATTTGATTTCAGTTGCAGTTGAGCCTGGCCTCGCCTTACCCCCTGGTTTTCCCCTCCGCTTAGGTGGAGGCCATTAGTTTACAGGCGTAATCACCATAATGCGCAATCGAGTCGCATTGCTGCCATAAATAAGACAAACACATAACGTATACGCAGCGTGGTCGAGTGCCAGGCAGTCAGTCTCTCTCGTATGAATAAACTCGCACGTACTTATCGCATAGACTATGCTCGACTGAGCACAGCTGCCTCGACTCTATATCTACATATATGTAGGAGCAGGAGCCGTGTATGAATATTTAAGGCGTTGAATTTATGAAAACAACGTGCCGCAAGTCGAACGAGGGAAAGGCTAAAGTTTTTGCATTTGCAAAACTTCTTGGCCCGATCACGTGACAAAGAACACGGGCGAAACATTTGATAAACATTTCGCATGTGGGCAGCCGCCCTTCGACGTCCTACGTGTTATGACAAAGCCAGAAAAAAAGGAAACACAGTTCGGGAAAAAAGCCAGAAAAAATCCAGCAAGCAATCCAGCAAATGGTCTGTAAGGACCCAAGGGTTGTCGGGGGCGCTTAGTTGTCTAAAGTTTTTCCCCGTCTGCGATGGAAGCTTTGGCCCTCCCCCTTGGGGAAATTCGCTGCGCCAATAATTCATAACAAAGCGTTGAAAATTTGGGCAACATTTCTGGCCAGTCCTTGAGTAGTCAGCGAAAAAAAAAGAAATGGAAAACCAATAAACGAAGCCAAAGTGTTTGGGGCGGCACCCTTGTCAAAGTCAAAGCCATCAAATGTGTTTGATCTTCTAATGCAAAATGGAATATTTAACATTCTTTGTAGGGCAAGCAACTGGGTTGGGATTAGATTTGAAGTCTTATCGTAGTTACTTATAATATTCAAAGATTTTTCTAATAATTCTAATGCTAGATTTAGATATTTATTTATTGCATTATATTCCTTGTTATATTTGTTGTAGTAAAACTTACCAAAGGAGGCTTGTCTGCCAGTCGCTTGCAATTGTTAAGCTCCGTGGGCGAATTATCCTCATCAGAGCTCGGTGTTTGGGCCACCTTCTCGTTGTCATTGCAGCTAATTTTTCAAATATAAAAATATTTACTATTAGAAAATGTATTTTATTTAGTTAGGCAAGAACTCTGAGCCAGCAATAAATATTAGAACAACACACAAATGAGAGATTCTTAATATTTATTACTTTACCAGAGCTAGGAATATATAATAAATAATTATTTTAAAGTAGTGTAGTGTAATTAAGTGTATTGTTTAATGAATGTGATTTAAGCATTGATTTGGGGGAGATTTCAAGCGCCTTTTGAGAGCTTTCTACTCACTTGAGATTCGCGTGCGTGAAGAGCTGGAGGGGTCGTCGTCTTCCCAGACTGGCGGGCGATGAGGGCGTGGCCAGACCTGGCGGCTTACCTCGGCTAATTGTGGCCAAAGGTGATCTTAACAAGGTGGAGCTAGCAGCTCCATTCGCGTGCTGACGGTTGCTGCAGGACGAGGATCGAAAACGGGCCCCAGCGCCAGTTAAAACCGCTGCCAAATTGGCGGCAATGCGATTGTCAAAGCGATTGAAATATGAATTGGAGTTGGAGTTTGAATTTGAATTTACATTCGAATTTCTGTTTGCATTCGAGTTTGAGTTTGAGTTGGAATTGGAATTATCTGCCGTGGGCGAGGAGTTGCTGCTGCTGCTGGTGCTGCCGTTGCTGTTGCTCATTGCCACCGATGTGGTTGTGGCTCCTGCCACTGTAATGTTGCTGCTGCTGCTGCTGCTGTGGCTGTGGCTGTGGCTGCTGGCACTGGCCTGGTCATAATCCAAATTATTGTTGGTTATCATTGCGGCGGTGGCGGAGGCTTCGCTTCTGGGCATTAACTTTTGGCAGCGGGTGTTACTAGCTCGGGCGGCTTGGTGAATTATGTGCGCATATAAAAACGCTGCGGGCGGCTTTTGTCGCACTGCGTGGCAGGACAATTCAGGACATTCGGCAGGAAAGCCCTCTCGCGCTTCGGCTTTTATTAAATTTGACTAGAGTGGGTGAGTGGGTGGTGTGGCAGCCGCAGGGGTTCACTTACTCCACTCGACTGCAGGAGGAAGGACCAAGGACCACGACGATTCGCAGATTTAAACACAGAATTAATTCAAGCGGAAATTGGCAGGGAAGGGAAAGGAAATGGCAGGGAAAAGCGGGGGAAAAGCACGGGGTCCATTGTACCAAAAACCAAAACAAAAATCGAAAGCGTGAAGCATAAACAAAAATGGCAAGTGAAAACGCACAGAGACAAAGCGTGGGGTGGAAATTACGCGCGGGGGAAAGCCACAAAAATGCACATAAATAGGAATAGGAAAAGTGTGAGGGCGGAAAGGGGGATTCGGGTTGGGTGGGTGGTTAAATCAGGGGTCGCAGCCCATGACGTCACAAAATGTAAAGCGCATAAATAGCAGGATTTCGCAGGATGTTCATGAACATGATGATGACCATGATAATGGTGTTGTTGAAATGTTTTTTTTGTTGGTGGTTGTTTGTGGTGATTGTATGATTCCCATATTGTTGTGGTTTATTGTTGTTGTTGTTTTTTAGTTGTGTTTTACATTTCCCATTTTATGCGATTATCGATTGCACCAGGATTTTTTTTTACGTTTCGCCAATTAGTTGCCAATTTTTTGCACATAAGTTTCCAAGCCAATTTCGTTTCGATTCGTTTCGGTTCGCAATTTTAAGGCCAAATTTCATGTAAATAAAAATAAGGGAGAGAAAAATATGCCAATTTTGTAGAGAGTTTTTTCGTTTTTCATCTTTTCGCGTGTACCATAAATTTTTGGCGAAATTTGCATTGAAAGTTGGCCAGCGGAAAGCGAGAGCGATATTGCAGAATCGCCATATTTTTTTTTGTAGTTTTCCATAAAGCCGAAAGCGAAATTTCAATGCAAATTCATGGCTAGTTTTTCGTGTTTCTTATTATTTTTTCTTGCAGTTTTTTCGTTCCGTTTTTCCCCCATTGATTTACTCACATCGGTTCGGGGGCAACCAAACTTTTCATTGGGCTTTCCTCCAGTGGGCCACGTTCAAAGCAGAGAGTTGGCTGGGCTCATGAGAGGCTGCAAAAGAGAGAAGCATAACGGAGTTTGATTTAATTAAAAGCAACTTAAAGCTGCGTCCAAGTGCAAGTGTGCGGGAGACGGTTCTGTGTGGCAATCATTAGACGTTCATAGTCAACACCTCATTAGGCGACTAATCAAGCGTGCACTGGGCACGAAATAACAACCAGTTCGGTTCAGCCCACTGGCAACAGATTAAAGGAGACGACCATCCAAAAGGACATGGAGGACATGGTGGAGGCCATGGGGGAGTAGGAACCAGGCGCCAAGCCACAGACACTAAACAAAACCAAAGCAAAGCCATCAAGATTGCCAGGCATTCCTGCTAGAGATGAGAGCGTGCCTGGGACTTGGCTCAAAGCTAAATAAGTGCACAGCGAAAAACAAATTTACACCTCAAGACATTTTGAAAATTTATAACAATTTATTAACTACATATTTAAGATTTATTATTTAAAATACAGAAAAGCTAGCTTAGCCAAGCAAGAATTTTAAATATAAGAAAATGTAACAAAAATTTGCTACACTTTCCATTACCATGTTATTATCTTTAAATTTATTAGCCACGGAAGAAAACCAATTAAGGCTCTTTAACAGCAAAACGAGTATAAAAAGAAACTCTGGGCTGCCTTTGGCTTCAAGTGCAGTTTCCAGCTCAACATGATTTTCCTACTCTGCCTGTTGGTACTCCAAATCCTTGAAATTGCCAGCGTGGAGCTGCAACCGCGGGTTGTTAAAGGCAACTTATCCAAGAAAAATCAATTTCCCTACTTGGTCGGAATCAAAATTCAAAACGGATTGAGTTCTTTGTGGTGTGGTGGCAATATAATTTCGAATAAGTGGATTCTGACGGCTGCCCATTGCTTTGATCGTTGGAAACCTTGGCATAAAGGTTTTATATATTATGGCTCCAAAGATCGAGAGGAGGGAACAAAGATCTCATTTAAATACAGCGATGTAGTCAAACATCCCAAGTATGCTGCACTTAAAAACGATTTGGCTTTGATAAAAACGGTTCAAATAAGATTTTCAAATTATACCAAAGCCATAGCCTTGCCATCGTCCAAGGAGAAGGGAGAATCCTATGCAAATCAGTGGGCGATTGCCGCAGGATGGAATAGAAAGCTAAGTCACGAACGTTTGATGTGGACCTTTGTTAAGATCGCCAGCGCTTCAGAGTGCCCCAAAAGGTACTCAATCGAAGGGGAACTTCCGCTCTGTGGCCGCGTTAAACCTGGATCATCCATTTGCGATGGGGATTCAGGGGGACCTCTGATGCAACCGCAGAAGCGGACTCTAGTCGGAGTTATTTCATTTATAAGAAAAGGAAGCAATTGTGATAATGGTGAGCTTGTGGGCTTTGCCAATGTGGTCAACTATCTGCAATGGATAAGTGATGTTTCCGGGGTGAAGCCTACATGAATCAAATTAATAATAAAATATTCCCTAACTGAAAGCATTACAAAACTCCGGGTGCTCCGGTTTCTCCCTCTGTAACCATCGCTGGCCGGGCAATGAAGTAAACACGATGCCGCAAATAAAACGCACAGATTAAAGGATGCCCGGGTGAAATGTCTTCTTAATTACTTCGCCGAGTCCAGAGGCTGAGACTGCGAAGGATAAACAAGCCGAGAGCCGGAGAAGGAAAAGGACCTGGGCTGGAGCGAGGCGTAATTGAGAAGTCGCCGGGCTGGGACTTGGAATTGGAATCGTTCTCAGTCTCAGACTCGGGTTCCGGCGTCTGCAGCGCAGTTTAAGCGGAAGTAATTTAATTAATTACAAATGAAACGGAAACACGAGCGAAGGCGAAGGTCGGCTGGGCGTCTTCCCTCTCTGAATGCATCATGTGTCGATTGTTTACCCAATGGGATCGAGTAACCCCCCCAAGAAAAACAACACGAAGAAAACCCCAACAACAAGTGCGACCCAAACCAAGGCGAAATTTTCTTTTTTGCCGCTTTTTCCCTTTGCAGGGCGGGCGGGCCTTGTAACTGGGAGCGGCCTAAGCGTTTTCCAAAACAACAGCGGAAAAATTAAGGGACCAGCCCTCCCAGCAGAGCAATTAAATTTTTCTATGCTCTCCAGCACCGCAAACTATTCAAAGGGAAAGTGCACAGCAAGGAAATATGTGTGGTTATTGAAGAAGTTAAGATTTTGTGGTTATTTCAACCATTACAATATTTTATTTAGAGGTTTTTAATAGGAATAATATTAATAAAAGTCTTTTAAATTGTTGGATAATTATTATTTAAGTACTCGAATAATTATATAAAATATTTTTTCCTATTTAAACTTTCTGCGATATCAAAATATACATTTGTTTTGATAGATTTCAGACTTTTCCTTTCATTATTCACTTCTAAGATAAAGGAAATCCATCTCTCTATCTCCAAATTATAACTACAAATTATTGCAAAATATTTTTCCTACACAAAATTTTCCCTGAGTGTACCGCACACGCACACATTGGGAGGCGTACGCATTAAGCACAGCTCATTTGCATTGCGGTTTTAATTGCCACAGAGGCAGAGGGAAAATGCGGAAAAGCGGGGAAAAAAGGAAAGGCAACGGCGATAGCTGGAGAGCGGCCATTACCTCTGACCCCCGGAATGTACGGTTCGCTGGCAGGGCTTACAAGGATAATGAAAACAATTTAACGACTCTCCCGACAATTCGCTGGAGCCGAGGACAAACGGCAAACGAATCCTGGTTAAACAAATCTTGAATCCTTTTTGCCGCCACCCACCATGCCAGCTCTTCTCTTTTTTTGCTGCGTGCCTGCGCAAAATATTTTCAGATATTTTTTGACATTTTAATGAAAATATTTTGCGTAGCAAAAAATGAAAATGAAAATGAAAATGAAAAGGCAGTTAGCAAAAGGGACAGGCCGTCGGAGTGATGATGAATCCTTAATCCCTTCACTGGCTTAATGTTATTTTAACGAAGCGGATTCCCGACAGGATCACAGTGGCCAGGAGGAGGTTCATTTTAAGCCCTGCTGATGGCCAGTAATTAAATGCTTGACATGCCAACGGGTGTGAGGTTTTGCGGGCCGGGGATTAGGGCCACTAAGAGCCTGTCCCGTCGGATCGCAGAGCAAAAGTGAACAATTAATGAGGTGAAACTTAATAAGTGCTCAGGCAGCTCCCTTATTTTTTTCGCAGTGCAGGCGCGGAAGAGTGAAAAAAAGCTGAAGCTGGCATTATAATTATGGCGCGCAGTTAAGGCGATTGTTGAGCCTGCAGCTGTCACCGAGGGAAAATAAGAAACTACTTTAGCAATTTAATTATATTTTTTAAATATTTACAAAATTCTGATTCAGATTTTCCTTGATTTTATATATAAACACTCAATAATTACATATTTATTACTCCTTAAACTGCATCCTGTTGCTTCTCTTTAGCCCTGCCTCTCTTTCCGCTCTCATTAAATATTTACAAATTCTCAATTTGCTTAAGTGAGCAGCGTGGAACAACAAAGCCATAATAAAATCAACAAGCCTAAACAAAAATATTTGCCAACATGCAAAAAAAAAAAAACACCAAAAAGGGAGAGAAGAATCTTTCGGGCCAAGAAAAGAAAAGCAGCCAGCAGACAAGGCTCAATGGGGGATGGGTGTTGTTCGCAAATTAAAAGAAATCAAAATCATATGAGAATTTTCAAGTGATTGCCGCATGCGGCAAGATTCCTTGTTCGCAGGAAGCGCGGGCCAACATAAACAAGCAATTTAACAGGCACTCTTACACACACTCCCAGCCAAACACACATACTGTGCGGCAAACAGACACACATCCTTAAGGATCCGTCGCCAGTTGGCAAACAAACGAAGCGTTCAAGCGAAAAAAGCCAGCAGAGAAAGGAGAAAAAAAGCAGGAGAAATGCTGATGTGAAGGGTATCGACCATTTAATACCTGGTGGTTGGTTTATAAACAAAATATGGCATACTTTTGGGCAAGAGTTATATGAAAAAGTCTGTTTTAAGGATGCAAGCCTTTAAAACATATTTTAATATCAGTATTTTTTTGGTTGCCTACTTTTAGGTGGTCGTTTTATTGATTCCAAATATCTAGTATTATTTTTAGGAACCTTTTAGTAAATTAAACTTAAAATTAAATTAAATTCTCCTTAAAAAATAATAATTGTATATCCGTTTTTAGTTTTATTCTACCATTTCATATGCCCTTTTATAATATATAGAGCAAGGGGTACACCAAAAATACCCCCATAGCCTCGAAACAAGCAAAGCGTTTTATGTGCCGACATCGGTGATGGTGTGTATGAGTGTGTGAGCGGCACCGCAGATTTCCCGCACGCCAGCCGCAGCCTTAAAGTATGCCGCAAGTTTTTGCCGCTCTTTGTTAATGAAATTTTAATCAAGCTGCAAGCGAAGAAATAAAAAGAGTTTGCCAACCAAGTTTGGCGAGTACACATGCCCCAGCTCGACTCCTTTAAAAAGGAGTCCTTGCTTGCTCTTCTCTCTGCCCCTCCAAATAGCCGGCAGCTTCATTAGAGACGCCCGCGAGAGGTCCACGCGGCGTATGCGTAATAATTTATTTAAAATGCAATTCGTTTATGCCAGACATTAATCATTCCGGCGAATGCGATAAGACATCGGGCGAGTCACGTTCCGCCGAGGTCGGCTGCATTTATTAACAATTTACGTCATAAATAAAATTGAAAAGCATTCATAATGTCAATGGTTGGGAGCGAGAGAGTGGGGAAAGTGAGTGAAAGACGTGAGAGCATGAGAGCTGATGGCAATTTCATAAATTACAGTGCGTGGCTCAAGCCAGGGGAAGGATGAGCGGCAGGTTTACATAAATTAGACAGCAAATTTCGCAGCTAAATGGGAACAAGGAAACACTGGCAAAAGGTAAATCACAAAGCGGCCCCAAAATGACAACATTAAAAGCAGTCAGGTGGGGTAAAGTACGCTTAAGCGGGTACTGAGAGAAAAATGAGGTGTGTAATTAAATTACAGAGGGAATTTAGCAAAGACAAAAGAAGAGGAGACAGTTGAAATCATATAAAAGGTGATTTAAAGGTTTATATTTAAGGCACTTTAAAGGCTTTAAACTATTACATAATCTTAAGAAAGATATTTATAAAAATTTAAGTCATGAAATACTTCAATATTTTTGAAGCTTAAACTATTTTCCTTGATTAATTCATAATTTTCTTTAAATTTTCTATTCTGCTCTTCATCTTCTCTCATTTATTTGAATTATTGATTAATTTACAACATCTGAATTTCTTTCTCTGATAAATTTTTGAAAACACTTTTACTTAGGGCCTTAATTCCCCGCCTTTACATTCGTTTTTTTTTTTTGTGGCTGTATCAGGCCGAGTTGTTTAACATATTTCTGTTTTGCTGCTACGCCTTTTCCTGGCCGAATTCGAGTGAATAATGTTCGCCTAGCACGGCAAATAATTATTTCTCGCTTACTGCCAACTGGCATCCTATTTTGGCCGGGCTTTAAGGATTGCTTTCGGTCCTTTTCGCCCGTCGTCGTCGTCGATCCCTGGCTGGCACCATCCCTCCATCTCTGTCGGTCCCCGACGTCATTATGTGAATTTTGAAATTGTTTTTATTCCTGTTTTCTACCTCTCTGTCCCACTCTTTGCCATTGCTTTTTGTTTTTTGCTGCGGGGCATACAAAAAAATAAGGCGAGTGAAAAACAAATGCCAACACGTTGGCTCCCCGCCTGAGCAGCGCCAACCCCTCAAAAAGGTGTTGAGTTGAGCCAAATTACAAAAAATTGCCAACACCGCCGTGCATTTCTCTTTAATGATTTGAATATGCAAAGCGGGCGGAAAAACAAAAAAGAATTTTAATTAGTTTTCGGAATGTTTTTCGGTGCAATTTAAAGCGAAAGGCAGGCGGAGCTCATAAACAAAACAATTATTATTCTGGGCAAATGCGGCGCATTCGGAATTTCCATACGCCCAGAAAATGAATGCGAAAATGTTTGGCATGCAGCTGAATATTATTTGCTTGGAATAAAAACAGAAACTCAACTAAATATGCAAAGCAAATGGAATTGATTTTAGAAATGCGCAGCCAATGGGCAAGATTTCTTCTCTCGGTATTAAGGAATGTTGGCATCACATAAAAACAAGGAAGAAATATTTTACTCGACTTATCAGGCTATAAAATGACCTTTAAGTACAAAAAGTGTTGTGTTTTTTAGGTGATTTATAATTACTTTACGTATGCAAACAACCTTTAAAAACAATTGAGAGAGAAATATTAATAAAATTTCATATAACTTCCTTGAATACTCAACTACATTTTCAGGTTCTTAATCTCATATTTAGTTAACTTTAAATTTCGCATATTTTCTTCAAAACAACCTTTAATTTACAGTAAAACAATATACCCCCAAAGCTCAGCTATTACCTGGCAAAAAATAAAAACCAGGCCAAGCATCCGTCCAAGATGCCAATAAGGAACAGAAAACTGCCACTCTCACTCCCCATGGCCATTGATTTCTCCACCTTGGCTTAAAAGGACATGGAGAAAGGGAGAGCAACACGAAAAGAAAAAAACTATTTTATGCAACGAAATAATTCCGACTACCTTTCGTCCGAACGTCTGGCCAATGTCCCATGACGTCCTCCCCTCGAAAGCAATAAATGTTCAAATCAATTGAAACGTTTTGCCAAAGCCCCACCCACACCCACACCCAGGACGAAGTCACCCCCGTATAAATCGAGGGAGAGGCTGGGGGAAAATGGATTCCTGGACAGCTTAAGGCGGCGATTTGGTTAGCCCGCAAAACAACAGAAAATCGATAAGGGATGCCCGATGTACCGATGTCCCGATGCCCAGGAATGTCAACTTGTTTTGAACTAGTCCGAGAACTGAAGGAAACCAGATTCTGTCCCACATTTTGAGAGGACACCAGACCAGGTCCTGGAATAGGATAGTAGTCCTAGGATATGTGTGTTTGTGCCTGAACCCAGAAATCGAGAAAAGTCGATGGCAATAAAACGCCATTTGGTCATAAAAATAGTCGAACGTTGCAGGGGCCAAGTGAATGCGACAACTGCCCCAAGGGGGCCAGTGAGCGGAAGGAGAGTCTCGTCCTTCCAGGGGGAGAGTTTCGTCCTGTCTGCCAGGGCAAATTACGAATTTTGCATATTGCCTTTCTTGGTCTTCGTCGTCGTCGTCGTCGTCGGCCTTTTCTCTGTGTCCTGGCCCTGCGGCTGCTCCTTCCTTCCTTTCCCCTTTTGGCCCATTAGTCATTTCGGAGCCGGCTTTGGTGTGTCGCCACTTTGCAGGATGAATGACCCCGGCATAGTTGCTGCCATTTTTCCCATCGGCTCCAGCCAAAACCCCCAACCAAAAACCTTTCGGCAGCGGAAATTGCGCACACGTCACAGGGCGGCAATTTTCATATAGCCATTTCCCATTTTTCCAACGGCTTTCTTTTAGAACTTGCGGCGCCTAAAGAGTGCATTCTGTGTTAGCTTTAGGAAAATTTAGAAAAGCAAAATAGATAAGATAGCAGATATACCAAAATAAATTGCACTTTGTACTTCAAGAACTAATGACAAGCCAAGAATTCTTTCCCTTAAATATCCCTAAAACAAAATGCATATTAAACAAAGTGCACAAAATAATATTTCCACTCGGTGAATCTGCATTTTTGCTTACTTTACGCTTTTTGCAAAAACACAACTATTAATTAAATATTTGTTTTAAATGATTT
The DNA here is from genome assembly GCA_008042635.1 of Drosophila nikananu. Classification (NCBI taxonomy): domain Eukaryota; kingdom Metazoa; phylum Arthropoda; class Insecta; order Diptera; family Drosophilidae; genus Drosophila; species Drosophila nikananu. The sequence goes on along the minus strand of VNJV01000407.1, from coordinate 16,899 downwards.
CGTATATCGTGTGCTCACTCGGTATCGCCTGTATTCACGTTTAATTGATTTTCGCAACCGAATGCATCAAAAATTCATGCGTGTGCAATTAATGACATTACCGGGAAGCTCTTGACCGAGCTGGACAACGGGGGGGTTATTTTGTTCAATAAATTATGGTCATTATCATTATTAAGAGAGAGCTACCCATAAACCTGAAGCATTAATTTAATGCGAGTTAAATTTAATATTTAATCGTTGTGAATACACGAGAGGTAGATGAAAAGTGATTCTAAAATGGCAATAAATATAAATTGAATGTGTTTTATGGTTAAGTATACTTCAGGGATACTTGGGTTTAATCAAGCATTTTATTTATTTAAAAAATTGCAGCCAAAACAAGGTTCTCAGGGGATTCATTTAATTTCAAGTTGAAAATTAAAGCAAAAGGAAATTTTATGATTGATGGCAAAGAACAAATGTAATTGATAATCATATAAACTGAGTCAGAATATATTTTAAATTTTTTTAAATATTGTTTTATAGATTGAATATAATGATGGATTGTAAAAAAAGATACATTTGCTAAATGAAAACAGAGTTGATTTCAAGAAAACCCATGTTTTTCTTCCTAAATATTTGTTTTTAAATAACAATTTAATTTATTTACAAATTTAGAACATGGCTTTGTTTAGCTTTTCCCTGCTCACCTTAATAATTATGAAAATGTATATATTTTCCTGCGTACATTTCAGCCTGGCATAGTGTCCTTTTACCCTCACAGCCCCCTCTACCCAAACCCTTACCTTTCCTCACATGTAGGTCAAAACTGGCAGAGTAAAAGCGCGCTGCTTACCTTCGGGCTGTCAATTTATTTTTCGCGCTTCGCATGTTCTTGGGCCATGTTTTTTCCCATTCCGCCACCCACCCCCAACGGCGTCCTTGAAATTTATGCGTTCGACGCAGGCGAAGCGCCAAGTGTTGAGAACATCGGAGATAGGCCCAAGTGCCACATGGCGTGTAATGCGCTCATTATGGTGCCCCTCAGCACCCCAAAGCACACACACACATAGATGGATATACTATATATTCCATATAGATGGATGCCACATGCAAAGGATGCCTCCTGTCCTTGGAACTGGGCCAATACGAGTGGCATTGTCTTTTCGGGCTCTCCTCCGCCGGAGAGATAATAACAACAAATTATTACACTTGCCGAGGGACCAACGGGTGGTTGTAGTGGGTAGAGGGGTCTGGAGCCTTTGCTGGGGTAACTAAATTAAGCATATCGTTGATAACTCAACGCAGATCGGACGGCACAGGGCATGATAAGGCGAAATCGTCCTTCGTCCTGGCTGGGTCTTTGTGGGGCTTATTCCCAAAGTTGAAATTGCGGTCTGGCCTTCATGGTTGAACCACTGAGAAAATGAAACTAAATATGATAAAAGAAGATTTTTCAGCAAAGCTTAAAAGTATGCTATGATTTGTATATTTTTACAGCAAACTTTTGTGTACATTTTAAAGAGAATTTAAAGGTATTTGAGGTTTTATTTGAAGAGGCAAGACTTAAATAAATATTTTCAATTTTGTAAATGGAAAAATAAGAAATAAAATTATAGGTATTCTATTTTTCGCAGTGTTCGGCTGTCCTTGAGTAGCCACCAAAAAATAACGACTTTGAACCAAAAGTCATTTGTCGATTTTGACATAACCATTTTGTTTTTCTTATATTTTGTTGAAAGTGGCATCTTATCTGCATGATTGCGAATGAACTGAAACACTCTCCCAGAGGCCAGGCAAGTATCATTAAAATATAAAATTTACACGTTCGCTGCTTCATGTTTTGGAGTTTTTATTTCATAATTTTCATGTCAATTCCTGAAAAGCGTCGGCGCCTTCTGCACTTCCGCATGAAAAACAAGTTTCGTGCAAAAGCCAGATTATTGCAATCATAAATTTTTATGATTTTCCCATTGGTTGCAGCTCTAGGCGGGCGCGTGGAAAGTGTGTGTGGGGAAAAGCGAAGGATTGCGTGGGAAAAGCGCGGCCATATCGCAGGAAAATTTTATGTGAATTTAATAGCCTTGCAGATATGATGCAGAAAATTATTACTGCCTGGCCTTGGCCTGGAGCAAACCGATAAAGGCGGAAAAATATATACAAGTATCGATGCTGATACAGTTCTTTTTGGGGGAACACAGAACCATTAAAAAGAAATTTAATATAAACTTGGCTCAAAATGACGAGGGCTGTAAAAAGCATATTGACAATGCCACAAGATCAAGCCATGCCATCCCATCCATCAATCAATCAATCAAGCCTGACAGGCAGCTGTGCCAACCGCAAAAAAATATATATTTATATATTTATACCCACAGGTAGGAAGAAAAAAAAAAGAAGTAATCTAATCCAATTACTCAACACTGGCAAACAAGGGGCTGCAGGATTTTGTGGCAGGGCGCTAATGGACGAGACCCCCAAACATTTCCGGATATCACATGTCTACGAAAAAGTTAAATAACCAAAGGGCAATTCCCCAGTATCAATGGACGAGTTCTCGGCTGCAAAAGTGCGAGAAAAAATAAGGAAAATAAGGGAAAGCCAAAGCCACAGGCGCATTTACATCATCAACCCCAACTATGTTAGCAAACGAGTGCGTTTGATTATTAACCAACAAAAAGCCGAGGGTGTAAGACTGCAAATCCTGGCCGCCACACAAAAAAAAAAGAGGAAACAGAAATTGAAATTCATGCACATTTTTTGGGGGGAGGGATCAGAGTTCCCCATTGAGCCTTTTGTCATGGCCACGGGGCTTACAAGATGGAATATCTGGGGTAAGGGGCCTGGCCCCCAAAAAAACCTTCTATTGACGAAATTATCATTTTTGTTGCTTCAATAAAACGGCAGGCCCGAAACTAATATGGTTTCACTTTTCCCTCCCTAAGCAGGCTTAGGCATGAAATTGAAAATATACCAGGAAACATTGGCAACAAAGGAAGTGCGAGGGGTTGGAATATATTTGCCTGATTGGATGGGAGGCTGCTGATGATGCTGCTGATGAGGATGATGATGATGGTGACAGCCATGGAAAAGCCTAGGAAAATGCGACAGAAACTAGTTACCTTAAGTCGGGGTATTAGTTTAAAGGGGGAGAAGGAATGGGAAATAATTGAATATATTTCTCTATAAATTCAGCATAGCTAAGACCTATTAAAACCTTGATCTAGCTGTAGTTTTACCAAGTTTAATATATTTTCTCTCTCTCTTTGTTATTAATTTCCCTGCTTCCACCTACACCTTTCACTTTCGGCAATCAAATGGCAATTATATCCGCCCATAGTTCAAATATTTAACACCATTGCCTGCCAGGATATACAGGATATACTCCCCAAGCCAAACCAGCAACCGATTATGCAAATTTGTCCGGGTTAACGATTTCATTAAATGCCAAAACCGGCCACGCCTTATCGCCTAACCCAACACCGACTGTCCCCCCTGTGTGTGGTTTGGCCAACTAATTTCAATATCATCCTTCGCCTCCAGGAGCCTGCATTAATTCTCGCATTTAGCATTTTGGCCAGAAAGCCGCAGGAGGCGTGGCATTGTTGATAAACAGCCACAGCAGAGCTTCCGCTTAGTCTGCCACACAGACTCAACTCGACTCTCGGCTCATAACAAATCCCCCAGCACAGGGCCTGTGACTCAGGATGTCCTGGATTCGGTGTCCTTGTTGGCAGAGGTGGAGAGGTAGACACATCACACAGCCAAGGGGTCAATTTGGAGCGTATCAAAACGGGGGGGACAACAGTTTTATAAACTAGAGTTTGGCCAGGCTTGAATGGGAGCCAAGTCCTCGGGGAGTAGGAGTGTGTAGTGTGTCTAGGACGAAGGACTTCGTCTGGCCGGCATATTTATAAACACATTAAAAACGCTTCACTGGCAGGCTAGGGCAGGGGATATGGAAACTTGATGAGTTATCAGTTTGAGTCACTGGGAAAAATAGTGAGGCGAAATAATGAAAAATGTGGAAAATCTAGATGCTATATAATTTTTTTAAATTTAACAGAAGAGTGGATTGAGCTATATAGTTTTAAATATTATTTTTGGGGGTAAAGATATGTAAACTTCACATCCCCTTTTTAAAAATTAAGTTCTTCTCCCAAAAATAAGTCCTTATTCTTGATTAAAATCCTTGACTTTCCCCCAGTGTGTGCCCCCTAAAAACTCAGAGGGAACCCAGTCAAAGTCAATGTTTGTAAATGTGATGTGCTGCTGGTTGTGGGCGAAATCCCACAGCTTGTTGAAAAATGTCAGTTGCACATGAGACTGGCGGCGGGTGGCAAGGACCCCCCAGACCCCAAAAACCTCAAGAACCTCAGCAGTCAAGCCACCAGGGGGAAATGTGGGTTTAGGTTCTACACACACAACACACACACGATGTGAGTGATGAGGAATTGCAGCAACTTGCAGCTGACGGTTGTTAAGCTTGTCAACATGAAGCGGCAGTAAGTCGCAGAGGAGAGTCGGAGAACGAAGGACATGTAACAATTGGAGCTACCCCTTAGCCTTTAGACTTGCTTTTTACCCACTCCCACAACCCGTATCTCCCTCTGTAGTTTCTCTTTCTTACCAGGTCAAGCCACAGTTGACCCGGTTTTATCTAAAAGTCAACAGCTTAAATGCCATTTAACATTTTATGGGACCGAGGAGGAGGGGGAGGATCTGGGCGATTTGTAACCTTCATGTTAATACTCCGCGCCAACTTATTTATGTAAATTACTGGCAACTGCACTGCCACTGGCAATGCCAACTCGGCGAAGGATGCTGGCCGGGCTAAGCTTCCCCCAGTTGCAGCCGCAGAAGCAGCAGCAGCAGCAGCAGCGTTCATGTTTTATAATTAAGTCAGTAATTTAAGAGTGTCGTCCGGGCGAAGGGAAACTTTTTCGCCGGCAGCTTTACTTGACTGCATTCCTTGTGGCTTGCAATTCGCTTTCTGGTTGCAACCAAAAAGTTTTTCCCAGCTCCAAAAATACAGGGGGGAAAGCGGGTACTGGGGATCCAAAGAAAAGCCGTGCGAAAAAGCGGAAATGTTAACAACTACTTTGACATTTGGTATGGCTCCCGCTACGGGACCGAGACATCCGGGGTGTTTGTTTGCAAGTTGAAATTACTTAAGTGCCAGCGCGACGAGGCGTGTGAATGCCAAACCGAGGAGTCCTCCGCCGTGCAACCGGAGTTCCGGGTCCCCCGTCTGCTTTGCTGGCTTTGCCAGTGAATAAATGAGTTAGAGAGCAACTCAAATGGCTGAAACGGAGCTGGGCTTCAACTCGGCCAGCAGCTCATAAATTAATGTCATTGCATTAAAGCGAAACGAAATAAAAACTGTGCTGCTGCAGTGTCGAGAGTAACGAAAGTAACTCAGGCCCTGAAGCAGCCAACTGTGAAGGACAACTAATAAAAACCAGAAATGCCAAGGAGCAACACACATCAAGGACTCGAAATTACCCTACATACTCACATTAAATATCTTTTTAGAAATGGGTTTTAAAAATTTCCCCAGCAAAAAGATTCTTCTGAGGGCAGCCTTTTCACTTTATCTAACACATATTCATGGACACCATGTATTCAGTTTATCAGGAAAACTAACATAAAATAACAAGAAAGAAAAGAAAGACCAAACCTTCTCAAAAATCTTTATTTTCTGGGCATCACCGAAAATATTTTCTTTGTCTAAAATATTTCAAAAAAGAAAACCCTTTAAAGGTCAGCTGCCATCCGCACTCGCCTGAAAAGCCTGTGAAAAACCCAGCCTGTGTCAGGATGCACAAAAATGTTAGTTAAATTTCGTAGTTACATTTGTTGTGTGTGCCAGCCTGGTGAAGAGATAGGAACACGAAAGCTGGCAACTCGACTGTATGCATAGCATAGTGCATAAGTCAGTCAGCTTTCAAGGGGACGAGGACGAGGTTGCAGGGGGACAGGGACAACACTTGGCAGTCCTGGCATGACTTTAAGACTTATTGTTCGTTGACTATTTGGCAGCGCACTCGCACTCGCAGAGCCAAATGAAAAGCCAGCCGGCAGTTTCGATTTTCTCTAGGATAGGAAAAATGCTGCACAAAACTGTTGCGAGTTATTAAAATGTCAGTCACACTTGGTTTTGATTTTCTTTTGTTGCCGCCGCCGCTTCAGTTTCAGTTTCAGTTTTCGTTTCCGTTTATCTTTGGCCAGACTCCGACCAGAACTCCTATTATATCCTTAAGGTATGCATTAATTACAAGGATCATAAAGGCGGTGAGACTGCGACTCCCGAAGGTACACAAGTCCTCTTACTTTGTGTTACTTTCTGCATTTTACGGCCAGACAGACTTGGGGGCTTCTGGAGTGGAGTATACTTTATATATATCACCTTACCCATTGTTTTTAGCCCTGTAATCAGGCGGCAAAAATTCGAGTGCATAGTTTATGCGAGCACGAGAAATATTTTTGTCTACGCTGGCAAAGGCTTTTCATAAATGGCAGCTGCCGCCTTAAAATTCCGCCCATTGCGACGACACACAAATGACGAACTCATGTTGAAGGCTCATTTGTTTTATGGCCGACGCTTAGGCAGGCAGCTGATGTCCCCATCTACGGGCCAACTCGCATGCTGGCCCAGTTATTTGACACGCTTTTTAGCAGCCTTAACGGAAACCAAGACAGACAGCTGAGGAGTTGCCATTCATTACCAGTGATGGTGGAATGCAGGAGGCAGGGGGATTTATTGTATGGGCCACACATACACAGCCAGGAATACAGTCTAATTTCTTTAAGCCGAGACACTATTTGCCACTTGAGGGATTCCTGGGGAGTTTTCACAGGCTCAGTGGGTCTTAGCTTTGAAATATTTAAGTTTAAATTGGGGTTAAGGAAGTGAAATGAATGTGCAATTTTCATACAGAAATCTTTATTTGAACGCAGAACTTTTAGGATATTTAATATTTTTTATTCTAATGACTACATATTTTTAGATCATTGTTTTGTTACGAATGTATATTAGTTCATTTCAAGGATGTTTACCTGTTTTTCCTTTGCCTACTTTTTGGCGCATCCCAAATACGAACTCTTCAAAGGCAGCATTGCGGCTGCTTTATCAACTTTATTATGCCTGCGCGAAAAGTGGCGAAATTAACAACAACAGAGTGTGGGAGCGGCGGGGAAAGGGCAATGTAACCAGAGGGGTGATGGCCATAAAGCTGCCGCTCCTGCGTCGCCCCCCCTTAAGACAGGACTCAACTGCAGGCCGCGACCGTTTTACGAGGCACACAAGAAAGGAAAAACAAAAAACACATACAAAACTGTTTCAATGTCTGTCGCCTCTGTAAGCTGCATGTGTGTGTGTGTGTGTGCGAGCACTGAGAGAAAATTGTGTGTGTGGTATTAAATAAATTAGAAATATTTGGAATTTATTAGGAATATATTAAGGTATAATAACGAATATTTAAAAAACCTATCTAAGTTTAAGTGTGTGAACTTAGAAATGTATTTTACTACTATTAATTATCTTAGAAAAAGAGTTGGGTTTGGAATTTGTTAAGTAATTTTATTATTTTTATTATAAATGTATGACCTTTTTCGTGTTTTATGTTCTTCTTGTAATGAGTTCTACTTTTTCTTACACGTTTAATTGTCCTGAGATGTTAAATCTCAAATTTTTTTCAATTATAAGTATCCTCTGCCTCTGCCCACCTGATGTGAGTGTTAGCATATTAATACAAAATACTCCTTAGTCGGGCAGAGGTAGAATATGGAATTTAATTGGAGATATTTGTTATTTGTTGAAAAGAAATAATAATTTAACACTTAACATTTTAATGTAGTTTTGAAATATACACAAAATGACTACAAATGACTATTTAACAGTTGGACACACAATTCTTAATTTAGTTTTGAAATATATAAAATTGTTAAAAAAATTTTTATTTCGTTTTATTAAATTCTTTCTAGAAACACTAAAATGTTTTAGTCATTACTATTAAAGCTGCAAAGCCTCTAGATCATTTTAAATAAAATATATTAAATATCAAAATCAATTAATGTATACTTATTAAAACCATTTTATTCGTAATTTGTGTATACGATAGGCATACATATATCGAAAGGATACATATCATTGCATTTCCTACTGTGCTAATATAGACCAGTATATCCTTTTTTTCCCCCTGTGTCCTGCGAAGCTCGCCTTGTTTATCTCGCTTTTGTTTGGCCTCCTTCAGCCCGACTCCAGCGCCGCCCCCTTGTGACCCCCGCGAACCCGCTTCCAAAAGAGTGTCTTACTTTGCTCGGCTTTTCCGCCGTTTTCGCTGCTTTCGCAACTTCCAGGACGAATTTGTGTGCCTGCTTAGTGGTGTGCGCGTTGCGAGTGTGCCTGTGTGCGTTATGTTTTGCATTGTGTGTTTGTGCATGTGTCTGGGCGCGTATCTGTGTGTGTGTGTGGCGATGCGTATTTCGTATTTTCCATTTCGGGCCGCCATCTCTCGCCGCTGAGCGCCTGTTCCGAAATATTCCCAGTGTGTGGGTGTATCGCACACGGACACGTGCCCACGAAGGACACGGTGTGCGTATGACGGGTGTGTGTGTGTGCGATGTTGCTGGCAACATATCCTTTTCCATATTGGAGCAAAAATGTTGCACGATGAAGAAGTGCTGCCTGCCGGCCCGCCTGCCAAGTGTTTTGAAGTGTTTTGATAGCGAGGCCCCCTAAGCCCCGGAGATTTTACTCATATGCACACATCATCTCGGCAATTTTAAGCGGCTTACTGCGGCGATGATGCCTCTGCGGCTGAGTTTTCATTACAAAGCCAAAGGTGAATGAATACATCTCGTACTCCTGCCACACCGAAAGTATATCCTGGCAAGTGCACAACTCAGCTTCAACTCAACTTCAAAAGGCAGACGAATTCTATGGCGACTCAAAATGAGTCGCAGAGGCAAACACAGATCATATCTTATCGGCAATCATTTTATGAGCAAAATTAATACGCTTCCAGCCCAGTCGACTGGCAAATTTCTAGACGGTTTTGTTGGTTCCCCAGGCAACGGACGGAGCGACGTCCCCGTCGACAGGCAACAATATATAATGAGCCTGTGAAGGTGGTGGCAGTGGAGTGGTATCAAAAGATATACACAAATAGATACTTTTACACAGAGGAAAATGAATAGAAAAATATGTAGAATGACTAAACAAATTAATGGAATTATGGAATTAGGTTTTCTAATAAATTTATGTTGGAAAAGTACTCCAGATACTTGAAATACTTCCATTCTGATGAAGTTATGAGTTTTATTCCCTCGCAGTATTTTTTCTTTAATATTTAACCTTATATATTAATGAGATTTAAGTAACATCCCCCTACATTTCCCCCTATCAACTGCTAGCCCATTTTCTCCCCGTGTAATGGCTGGCTCACGGGCAACGACATCGTCATGGAAATTCTTCATTAACTCAACTCTCGGGCCGCTGAGAGAAAAGAAGTTTATGTTATTAAGAACATCGAGGCAAAGTGTGGGCGTCGAGTGATGGTTACACGGGGGCGTGGCTGCTGCTAGGCTGTGTTGAAGTGGCAGCAGCTGTTGTTGTAGTAAAATGTGTGTTTTACTTGACAAGAAAGAGATAACGGTAAATGAATATGCAGCAATTTGCACGCCCACATAATGAGCAGGGCCGAGGGAGGGGCTAAGGACTAGAGATTCCGCCGGCGGGCAGAGACTGAAATAATAACAGTGGCAGTGGCAGAAAAGCAACAGCCTCAGCGGCTAAACAAAAGTCGTTAAACATAAACCAGGCGCGGTGCTGCAGACGGGCCCCGATAAGTGTGCTACACACTTTCCACAGGAAACGGAAGTGGGAGGAGGCGCAGGAAGAAGGCCTTACATTCAGAAAAAATTATATAGATGTCGCCATGGACTTTATGCAACAGGAAGTTGGCTTAAATTATGGATAGAAATTTTGCAGGAGTTTAAAGGAGTTTTTCAATGAAAAATGAAGGAAAATATATAATTAAAAAAGAATAAAAGAATAATTTAAATATTAAATAAGAGCCTTAAATTCTAAAGAAAAGGAAACTAATTACATTATAATCTGGTATTAGTTTTAAAGAATTTTAAAATGTTTGGAAAGCCGTTGTGAAATTTATGCAACAGGAAGTTGGCTTAAATTAAGGACAGAAATTTTGCAGGAGTTTAAAGGAGTTTTTACATTGAAGAATGAAGGAAAATATATAACTTAAATATGTTAATTAATTTTTTTAATATTAAACGAAAGCCTTAAATCGTAAAGAAAAGCAAGCTAAATAAATTATAATCTAGACTTTGTTTAAAACAATTTGAAAGCCTTATGTTTCGTTGCTCAAAGAATGCTTAAATTCAAGAGTATTTCAATTTAATTTTAGTTAGTCTCTTCTTAAAATCTTTTTATTTAACCTCTTTTAAACGCAAAAAAGTCCCCATAAATCATGTTCCTCGAGTAAATAAATATTTAAATAATAGTAAAAGCTACATTTCTCACCAGAAATACTCTTGGCAACTTTGCCATAATTCTCAGTGCACTGGAGAGTGTGTGAGGCAAAAAGTAAATTAAAACGATTTTAATTACGGTTGCCAAGACGATGAATGAAAATGTCAACGATGCCTCGGCGACAGCAGGTGGGCGTAGCGCCGTCGGGGGCGTGCCAAAGGAGTCCGTTTAGCAAAGGAGTGAAAGAGAGCGGAAAAAGCGGAGACAACTCCTCTAAAAGCCTTTCGCTGTACCGCTTGCTGTGCCAGCAGTGTGTGAATTATCGCACATGTACGAGCAGCACACACACACACGCTGCCTCCTGTGTCCTGGCGAATAAAGGAAAGATTTTCATTTAGACGCCGCTTCCCTGTTGTTGTTGTCTTTAGCTACTCAACGAAAGTCACTGCCAAGAGCAACGGCAGCAAACTTAAACAAATAAAAGTGTTTACAGCGCAAGGAGAAAGGGGGAAAAGCTGAGAGGGAGCTCCTAACTTAGACAAACAAGCTCCATTTCTTTTTTATGAGCCTCTTTTGTCTCTGGCCGCTTTTCCGGTTTTCCCCTCCTCAACCTCTGTTTTTTTTTTATACCTTATTAACGCCTGCTCACTCGCTGCGCTGGAAATGAAAAGTTTTCGCGGCGGGCGTGAAATTTTTTAACCAACCAACAAAAAAATAAAAGTGAAGGAAGCCTGAAAAGCCACCGAAAAAAAAGGAGCTCGCTCGCTCGCTGATTAACTTGACACGGCTAAAAGAGTGGCAAGGGAAAAGCGTTGAAAAGCAGGGGGAAACTGGTGAAAAATTCGCGGTTTTCGAATGCAGCTGACAGGCAGCAGCACCTGTCGCCGGCTGCGGAAGTGTCGCCTGCGAATGCAAAAATGCGAAACTGCGACAGCGGCCAGCAAACCGCCGGCGCCGCTTGACATTTCCTTGGCGACGACCAAGAAGCTCCTTCTCGTGAAATGTTTTCGGTTGTGTCCTTGTATTTCCCGAACGGAGACTGCATTTAAGTGCGCTTTTTATGGCACAGCTTCAAGCTTGATCCGCTGATAGCCAAAGTTTGTCCAGGGACTTATCTTCATTAATTTCCGCCACACTTTTTTAATGCCGTTTAACTCGGGCTTAACCCCGAAAGTATGCTGCGGTGAGTAATTCGATTTGTGAGGGGGAAAGCAGAACAGTTTTCCTGAGGAAAACGTACGCCCTAAATTTGGCCAAGGTTTTCCTTAGAGATTTTACTCTAACTGGAATTTTAAGTTGGAAATGTAGAGGTGTCTCAAGAAAAATTGTATATTTTTTTGAAATATGCATTATTTTATTAACAATAGAAACCACTTGATTCTTCAGGATATTTTTATTAAATCAATTAAGTTTCATTCATAATTTATAGAAATTATGTTTAAATACAACTACAATTTCGTTAACTAGTTGGATTTATTTTGTTAAAATGATTGTTAATGTTTTAGAAACAAATAAACTAATTCCACCAAGAATTACGCAGAATCCTTGACTTGAAATTATGTTATTGCTTGTAAAATTAAGTACCTTTTTTTTATAGTGTATATTCTAGTCATTTTTTTAGAACATTTCTTTTATTTTCCAGACTTAATTTAACGTTTTAACATTAAATTAATAAAAAAAACAATTCATGGTTTCAATATAAAAAAGCTTTCCCGGGATTTATTGCCTTCCACAAAAATACTCTCCTTATTTACAGACCTCTCCAAATTAACTTCTTATATGTATCAGAGTTGAAAAACTGTGTTAAACTCGCAACACTTCTCGGAGATTTCACACCACAGGACGGGGATTATTTTGCATATTTCTATGATCCACGAATATTGTTCACCAGCGACCTCGCATGCATTTCAACTCCCCGAAGTATTTAAACTTTTGCGCGAAAGCTGAAACACTTCACTCCAAACATGTTGACAGCTTAACAGGAAGTCTGCCTCAAGAAGGGAGCGGCGAGGACATGCCCGAAAAAAAGTTGATTCCTATCGCAAGGATCCTCAGATCCTTACTTCCCCCTCCGCTGCGCCTTTCCGCTTTTCCGCTGATAACTTTAAGCAGAAAACAGGGCCAGAAAGTGTAACAGCTTTCGTGGCAAAAGTTTTCAATGCATTTTGATGTGCATCGCAGGGGCCAAAGTGGCAAAAGGTGGCAGAGAACGGAAAAGGGAGAGAAAAGCCTGCTGTTTGAATAATTATATGGAGGAGATGAAAGGACGACCGAAGGCAGCAGAGCGAAACAAGAGCCTATGCAATCCTTTCACCTCAAGGCCAGTGACCTTTTTTCACTGTTTAACAAGGACCCAACGGTCCGTGCTTTGATCTCAAAAATCAAGCCCCAAAATTGACTCGTAAATATTCAGATATTCAGGATGTGAAAACAATGCAATTTGCTCACCTTTATCTCGATGGTTTTTCTTGTTTTTGGCGGCAATTTTCGTTATGACCACGATCTGGGGTCCTTTTGTTCGCGTGCGTGTTTGTTTTATTGCCACAATAATCCCAAGGAAAACTCGACACCAAGTTTTCGCATAAAATTCAATTACGATTGTGAACTCATAAATTCCAACACTTGGCCGCCTTTTACGATTTCGCCCTTTGATTTCTGCCGAAAAATGTGATTCGGGGGGGTGGGAAAGTGTGCAACTTTTTGTCTGCTGACGCGGCTACTTTGTTAACACTGTTATCAGGCCACGACCATGGCAATAAAATTACCCCGTCGCGTCATTAAAAGTTAAGCGTCGTCCTTTCGTGCTAAACTGCCGGATTTGTTAAGTTTTTATGGCTTTCGTCTTCTCTTACAGGATTCTTTCGCGTTGAGTTACGGTTTTTAGGCGCCTTTTTTTGGGCCAACCTTTGCAGTTGAAAGCGCGCAAGGAACTGTTTATCCTGGCATTGTGTGCTGGCATTTTTGTCCTGCCAGCGAAACTTGGTAAACGAGCACGAAACTTGGCATCCACAAAGGCGCCTGCGCTGGATTTTCCCCCGCTTGCAGCAGAATGTTTTGGGTGGAACGAGAGGGGGAGTTGGTGTCAGGCTTCCAGTGGAGGACATGCAACTGGTGGTCGTCCTGCCAATCGTATGCTCAGCCATCATGTGTGGCAGTTGTCGTGACAACTAGATTTCGATTTTGATGATGAGAGACGAGAAAGGCATCTCTTTGTGCACTTAATAAAATTTTATTTTGTGATCTCTTCGCATTCCAAATCCCTCACATTTCAATTTGAAATCAGAGCTCTGATCTAATTATGCCATCGCTTGGCACTGCATACTTTTTAGGGTCGGTGAACATCTGAAAAAGGGAGCAAATCCGCTTACAGGGACACAAGTTCGTAACTAACAGATACGGATGCGGCGGTGAGATGAAGATGATACCCGAGGGCGGCGCCCATTGTTTATGCAAGCGCATTAAGTCCGTGGCTCAGCCCTGGGATACGTCGACGCCGGCAGATTGGCATGCAGATGCACAGATACAGATACAGTGGCAGATGCAGGTAAAGATACGGATTTAGATACAGTAGTCGGTCCTGCGGCTCACACCCACAGGCTGTGCAGTAACATGTTGCGGTTTTGTGAGCTCCAGATTGACCTGACCCTTGCATAAACAAGGCGGACTAACCGCATCTAGAAGGCGGTTCCAGCAGCTGCAACAGTTGAAACCCGAAACGAGCAGTCCTTAATTATAAACACAAAGAGAATAAATAGTAATAAGTATTATCCTTAGACAAGGCAATGGTTTATAAGTGAATTTATGTTGATAAGTGATTTTATAATATTTTTATAAGAACTTATTGTGTCCTTTAACCTTTTTTTCTCATAGACAATGTATTAACAAATACATTAAATGGCATCTTAATTAATAATTTGCCAGCTTAAAGTATATTTAGGAAAGATTATCAATATTATTCTATATAAAATACAAAAAGGACTCCAAAGCTTCGGTAGGGATTACAAAAGAGACTCAACTGAGTAAAATATTTGTTTCCCCTCTGAAAAACTCCCTTAAAAATCCATTTCATCCTTTTTCTGCAAAGTTAACTGTCATAATTAATAACCTTTAATTTTTTTTCTGTGCAACCAAAAGTCATCGAAGCGAGTTGAACTCATTAACGGCGCACGAAGGGCAAGTCGTTGTCATGTAATCCAATAGCAGCTACCAAATTGGTATCTCGTATCTCGTATCTCCTAGATACGCGCCAGGATACGTGCACACGTATAAAAAGGGCTAATAAAAGGGAGAACAAAATATATAAAAACCCGACTAAAGAAAATTGAAACTCGCATGGGTTTTTCGTGATTTTCCATCCACCGCCATGCAATCTCTCCATCCATTTTATTGTTTATTTAGAGCATTGTTTAGCAGCACATAACCCGTGTCTATATAAAGATATATAGATATATTTTCTGTGCATTCGGCGCTGATTTAATGGCTGTAAATTGAAATGGAAAAAAATGTTGGCCCAGGTGAAATCCGTTGAGTTGATTTGCCAAAATGTACATGTGTTCAAAAACAAAAAAAATGACTTATTGAAAAAGTTCTCGCAAAGAATTTAATGGAATAAAAGTTGGCAAAACGGATTTTGCATTTCATGGTTGTAGGCAGAAAATCCCCAAAGCTTAGCTCATCAGTTTTCTAGGATTTCCCATCATTTGATTATCCCTTTTGACAATCCTTTTCTATATTTTTTTTTGCACAAGAAAAGCGGATGAAAATTTAAGGGAAACAGAAATGGGAAACAGCTGGTTAGGAGCAATATTCCCTAAATTTATCTGATATCCTTAAAGGATGCCCCTCGCCTCCTCGCCATTTTCTGTTTATCTTTCTTGTATCTTTTCCTCGTTTTTGCTTACATTACAAGCGGAAATTTGATTTGTTTCTGATAAATGCCATTTATTTTACTTGTTTAAGTCGAATGCCGGGGAGGACAGGGACCCTAGCTTGCCGTGAAATTCAATTGCCAAATTGATTCAGCTTTTGCGCTTCCATCGGAAAGCTGCCCCGCGCGCCCCGCTTGAGCCGCAGATAATTGAATGATTTGAATTTTTATATTGAATTTGGTTTTATACATAGCTGAGCACACGCCCACTTTTTTGGTTAACAGGGGACTTTCATCATATTTGGCAGTTGTGTGAAGTCTTTTTTCTGGCGTGGGATTTTTCTATTAAAATGGAAATTGTTGGCGAATTGGAAAATTGCTTATCAATTTGGCGGCGCTGGCATATGCTTCAAGGATCAAACAGAGGCTAAAAATTGATTTTCCCAAAGCCCCCATAATATTTTTTTGTTCGGCTCCCCCGCTGATATTTATGCTGCAATTAAGCATTAAATTAAGTTTTTCCCTCAGCCGCGAACTTAATTGAGTTGTATGTGTGAATTTCATTCCCATGGAAGTCGTCGGGGTCGAAGGCCTCCCCTTCGTTTGGAATTTAATTTAATCCACTGAAGCGTTACGCCGCCAGAAAATGCATAGCGAATTTTTTCGACAGTGCCTTCGGTCTTTTAATTGCTTGTGCAAGGGAATTAAAGACAACTGCCCGCCCGCATGATGATGTAACCTTATGGAAACAGAACCCTCCTTCATCTGCTGTACTTAATGATCTATCTTGTAGAGTAGACACATTGTCTGAGAGCGAGCTCTTCTACTGTTATCGAAAGGAGACTCTAATGGCAAGGTGCACTCGAAAACCTTTTGTGGCCGAACTAAAGAACAAAGCGCAACTATTACTTATTGGTTCGGGGAAGGCAACTGGAACGGAACGCAGAAGGAAACCCTCTCAAGTGCCACCTTTGTTTCGCAATCGAGTTTCGATTCAAAAGCAATACAAACACGCACTGCGGGTGCCACTTCACCCATACAAATGGTAATGGAAATCGAAATGGGAATGGAAATGGAACCGCTTGAGAAACTGCGTCACCATAAATTGTAATTACCCAGAATTCACGCGACTGCAGAGTCTCGGAAGAGGAATAATACCGAAAATAAAGTGTCAAGGGGCGTTGCAGCGACACTTCAAGAGCTCCTCCTCCAGCTCAGCGCCCGCTGGCACCAGGTATTACCGCCTGCTGGTTAACGGTCTGGCGGCGTGTCTAGGGATGGGCGAGTGAATTGCGATAGTTATTATACACGTACATACTATATATATGATCTACAAGGATTAAGTTTGGTTAAGGAGGTTTATACGCTATAGAAGAGAGCCAAAGGATAATTTTGTTGAAAAAAATGGGTAAATTTTTTACTCAACAAGAAAGGAAGCTAACTTCGGCATGCCGAAGTTTAAATACCCTTGCAGTAAGTAAGAAAAAAAAGAAAAATCTTCTGACTTTTTCGTTTTCTCGGGTACTGACATAAGGTAAATGTTGCGAAAGAAAAATGT
>VNJV01000403.1:0-13259 GCA_008042635.1 Drosophila nikananu | reverse complement strand
TGAAATTTACATGCAAATGTCATTAATTCAGTTGTCAGTCCTTTGGTTTCCCATAGCAATTGATTTGGAACTACACCCATTACAAGTGCATTTTTGTTGAGAAACTTGACGAAATGCATTCGTTTTTCAATTTATATCAGCTGTCATTTCTTTGTAGTTTTTTTAGTACTTCAGGATCTACTTTAAGTTTCTTAGCAAAAAGAAAAGGTCAAGTAGGCTTGAAATAAATTTAAATGTAACTTTAGAGGGCCCAAAGATGTGGTCGAAGATAAGCAGCAGGTTGCAACTTTTAGCTGATTCAGTATACAAAAGTTTTTCTAAATTTCTTTACTTATTCCTTAGGACATCCTCTGTATATCAAACAATTTTAATTATAATATAAAATATTTAACAATTTAATTTGGTATTTCAAATTTTTAGCAATTAATGTTCACCTGAAAATGTAATAGTTTCTGTATATTTATATTAAATTTTTGGCTTAAAATGTGAACCTAGACTTTGAAAAATTTGATATTAAACTATTAAATGCTTCAAATTTGATATTAAACTAATATAATAGTTTAGTAAAGGCTTTTCCTAGCTTAATTTTTTGTCAAGGATAGTGTACAATATATATCTATATTCANTTTAAACTGGTTTTTATAAGACATACCTCTATCACTTTCTAGATTCACCAAGAAAAGAACTAGTTTCTTATCTTGACCTAATATTTTATTTCACAATGACAAATCACCCACTCCCTTATATGAACACCCTATTTATAACACAATTCCGAGGTGATTCTCGTATATTTCTCCATGGTTTAACGACAACCCTCTCTCCGGAAATAGTTTTATAATAAACTTGCCATGACTGGCAGCGCCTAGCTGGCGCCCCCGACAGCCGCACGAGCCTTGGTAATCAGCAGGGGGAGTAGGACTCACCTTTGGCCCATCATCATACCCGAGGGCACTTGACCGGCCATCCAAGGGCCTTGTTGGCAGCTCGGAGGAGCAGCTCGGAGCGGAGCAGCCGGCGGGCCATTACCGCATTACGGGCGCCCCACTCGAGATTCCCAATCTGTGCGTTCGGCTTAAACTGCGCCTGTGCCGGCGACGGCTCTCAGCTGGGCACTTGCACTGCTCCCCCGGTGCACAGAGAGAAATATTAATATAAAAAAAGAAATAAAATATTAATTAATATTAATGTCATAAGGGTGATACGAAATAAATGAGATATTTAGTAAACCAATTGTAAACTATATTAGAGTGAATATCAGTTTATAATATGGAAAAGGTGCTTAGTTAGAGGAGGCAGTTGTCTTGCAGAATATTCCATATTATCCCTGAAATTAAATATATTTTACCTAAATTACATAGTTATCCTAAGTTTAGTACTAAATAAAAGGAAAGAAATAGGTTAAACATTAATAAAGTAAAAGGAAAAGTCAAACTCATTAAGGATTTACAAAAACAGACCTAGAATATCCCTTTTGTGGCACATACTTCCTTGAATTAAATTGGAACTAAGATAACTTTTAATAAACCAAAAAATCCCAATTATCTTCTACATCGAATTATTTCCTGTGCACCTCTGTGCCACTGCCATGAGTCATTTGGGCCACACGCGCGTCTGGGAGAGGTCCTTGCTCCACCTGCGAGGGTTCGGCGCGGCGCGGCGCGACGCTTCCTCGTTCAGTTTTGTTTGGTTAGGCCAACGGGCTGCAGCAGCGATGAGGCACATGCCCCGGCTCATTGCCACAACTCCGGCCAAAAGGCAACAATAGTCACGGTAATTGCACCGTTCGACTTTGAAGGATAAATCGGCGCTGGCGGCGGCGACACAAAGACACACAATCAAAAAATGTCGCATTTGCTGAGGCGCACCAAGAAGTCCTGTCTGAAGGTTAGTTTTCGTGCTTGGGCTTGGGACGGGCGATCAATAAAAAATCGATGCCGAATAACAATAGACCGCGGAGTCCTGAGAGGCCTGAGAGCTTTCAGTGGGTTGTGCCGGGCGTTAATCACACGCAAATAAACCTAAAGTTCACTCCCATCGATTGGTGTGTCGTTGCAGTTGCTGCGCCGGATATCAACCTCGAAGCAGCTATTTGTGCAGCGCCTGGACGAGGAGGATGGCGACGAGGACGATGTGGAGCCGGATGTGGGGGCGGACCTCGAGTTGGACGTCAATAGCAATTGCCACATGACGGAGGCCATTTACGAGGAGCTGCAGCTGGAGGAGTGCCACCAGAACGAGGCGCCACCGCCGGAGCTGGCCAGGGAGGCGGAGGAGCCGCAGACGCAGGAGGGGAAGCTGGGCCTGAGAACCAAGTACTTGATGAGCTACGGAAACTACGAGGTGCTGGCCCCCGTTCCCTCGGCCATTGAGTTCGAGCGGGTGGCGTACAAGGAGAACGTGCGCTATCTACGGCACACGCCCTCCAACTCCAGTCTGGACCTGCAGCTGGAGGAGCAGCACCAGCAGCAGCAGGTGCAGCAGCAGCAGGTGCAACAACAGCCGCCCCCAAGGCCGCCACCTGTACAGCAGCCAGCCAGGCAGACGCCCCAGAAGATGGCCAGTCGCCTGCCACACCCGCATCCCTGCAGCATCAGCCTGGCCTCCAAGTTCGAGGGCAACTACCACAGCGTGGTGATCATGGAGCCGCCGCACGACGACTTTCCCATCGTCAAGTGGGACATCAACGGCAACTCCCTGGATGACGACACCTGCGATCGCTGGGAGGACTTTGACACGCGGTGGCGTCAGGCGGCGGCGGCCACCACCACCAGACCGTTCTCGCAATCGCAGTCGTCTCAGAAGTCCAGCCACCAGTCCAGCTCCTGCACCTTGGAGACCTGGGTGGACGACACGGAGCCGCTGAGCCTGGAGCTGCACAGGCACGAGAATGCGGCCAACTGTAACCTTTGCCTTAGGAGCTTCTGAGTCCGCGAGATCGGGAATCAGGCTACCCAGAGAAATTTATATGTATAACCTACACACTTTGCGTCCAGCGATAGAGCACAGAAACCAGTCTTGTGAGAATTACCTATATATATACATACTATATATATCCAGACCGCAATTTTCATTATAGAAAGTTGTTTTCGAGAAATATCCATTAACAATAAAGCGTGTTTTGTGTGTGTGCGGCGCTCCTTTGGCTCCATACCTTGAATAATGCACTCGAGAATGCTTCTCTGGGGGAGTAACATGGTCCCAGTCGATGTCCCTCCCCCGTCCATCGATCCATTCCGGCGCACGACCCGCACGTGCTGGACGTTCGTGAGAATCCGGAGACCTCTGGCTTTCCCACGAGCAACAGCGATTTTCAGTGCGTCGTCGTCGGTGGTGGTGGTGCAAGTTCAACTTGCCGCTGAGCCACTATCCACTTGGCCAGGGGTGGGTTTCTCCGGTTCCTGGCGATTCCTGGAGAGTCTGTCCCACGCTGGCCCTGACACTGGCATTGGCCATTAAGCGCTTCCACTTTGCTGTTTGCCACATTGGAGACCTGAGCGACAGCATGCCGAATCAAATTAAAAGCACTTTTTTACAATTTTCGATTTTGTTCGTTCTCTGAAATGGATATGGCGCGGCATTAACATCGAGCATACGCCATGACAATCGAAAATAATCGAGAAAGATGGAGTGAAATGTCGTTGCAAATATTTATAGAAAGGCTGGAGGAAGTAATAATCACACGGCAGATATGAAAGTGTATCGAAAAGCGAATGGGGAAACTGAAACTTCAGTTTGTGTTCTACAAATATTTTGGCTTTGCATTCTTCTAAGCACACATTCCAAGCTATCTAGGTAATTTATTATAGAAACCTATATGGGAAACCTGAGCTTTAGCCTCTAACTCCTTTTCGATGTCTTTCATTTTTGAAAGAAGTTTGGGAATCCACGATGCATGGATAGGGATACTTAGAATTTACACCATGATAATCGAGTTACTTATCAGGCGTACAACCCACAGATTACTAAAATCCAATGAATATAGTAAGTTTAACATATGAGGACCAAATTACCTTATAAATAATTGCATATCTTACATTTTTTCCAATGATATGTATATGTATATAACTTGCTCTTATGGTATATCTCTGAATTAACATATCTTATCCCAGTCCAGAACAACTCAAATATTTTAAGAAAGTTGGATAGTTTAAACTAACTTTACAATTAAAATAAACTAGCTTATTTGGATTTTATAAAAACCCTTTTTGGCTTTCAAAAATATCTAAACTTTCGTTGCGAATATAAGAAACTTTGCTACGGCCTCATACCTTAAATATTTTAAACTTTTAGATGAGCTCTTAATAATATCTCTAATGACCTCCTAAAATCTTGTAGTACTTGTATTTTGTGGGTATTACTAAAGAAAAATTACTGATGCAACATGCACACGTTGGTCCCCAATTAAAGTTTTAGATAACATAAATTTAGACAATAAACGCTTTATGGCAGCCCCTTGATGAGATTCTTCATATATAGATTATACTTTCGTCATTTAAAAACCTTCCTCAAAGCCAAGCAGTCGATTTTTGCAACAGAAACAAAATTCCGGTGTCTTTTGATGCCTAGAAAAGGATTTGGAGTGGACCGCAGCGGAGGTCCCTTTAAAAAACTGAGATTTCTATTGCTGAAATCATTTTCCAGAACATGATGAGTTGGACACCGGCGATCTGGGATACTTCGATGAGCAGAACTCCCTCTTTGTGATGGATTGCATAAAGAAAGGCCATCAGAGATCGAAAGGGTGATTCTGGAGCTGCGTCAGTTTCAAAACGTGTGCGTTTTGGTCACTTCAATGCGAAGGTGGGTCATGAGGCTGCTGCCCTTCTAATCTGGAGGAGCGATGCCACCATAAGTGCCCAGGAGATTATGGAACATGTGGCCAAGAGACTGACTGAGGAGCACAAGGATCTTCAATCCGAAGTGCACTTCACCGACCAACTAACCTTCAATGTAAAAAGAAAAACGTTACGTAGGGAGGCAAGCGATTTATTTGAGCACTTTTCCAAAAGAAAATTTTTCATAAAAAACTAAAGAAAATCGATGAGAAGTATTCATAAGAATTGGAAAGGAAATTTGTATAAAAAATGAGAAAATATATATTATAAAAGATGTTATTAGCACTCAAACAAGTTTCTATTTACCCAAAAATGCAAATGCTGTAAGCATCCACCTCCATATTGATTTGCCTCAGAAAACTTTCTAGGTCAACTCCGGCCACCTGCTCCCGCATCCGCTCTTATCTCGGCTCCCGGCTGACCTTGAGCCAGCACTGACCTAGAAATGTGTGGGCCAACCCACGGCCCCGGGCCAAGATAAAGGTCAACGACGGCTGTTGCACTTGTTGGGGCTTTGCCACACGACCGGCGGCTGCTCGGGCGCGTGCTCCAGTTTGAGTTCCCATTCTGTGAGGCAGCCAGGCGGCCGCTCCAGGACAAGTGGCGACAACGACGACGGCGGACGTTGCCAGTTAGCCGCCCACGGCGCCGATTAGGAGATGTTTTGCCTGGCAGATGCTGCCGCATAATCATCGCATCATCAGATGCAATCGCAATCGAAGACAGAGGCTTGCTGCTCATTTGCCGCTCCTTTGCTACTGCCGCTCCTTGTCGCACTTCCTGGCAACGCTGCCGCTCGGCCGCTGCTCTACGCCGCTCACTCCCGCGGCGGAACTCCCTTGTTCATTTCGCTGCGATCGTACCTACCCCCAATCTCGGCCAGCACGCGCGTTGCCAAGGGGTGGTGGTTGCTGCTGCGTCTTATTGGACGGCTGCCGGCGGCGGTAAAAAGGGGTTGAGCGGCGGCAGCGACGGCGGCGGAGGAGGGCAGGTCGTCCGCTGGACGTGTGCTGCAGAATCAGTCGACCGCCGTTCGCGCACACGATAAGTCACGTGCTCAAACTAGCTCCGCTCCAGCTCTCCGGCTCTGTCTGCAAGTTCACAGCCCGGCAACACATAACCAACAACAAACAGTGTCAAGTGCGCAGGAGCAGCAAACGGACAACAAACAAACACAGAAACACCCAACCAACCAACACTCGCCGCACAATGGATCACAACATGCACGTGAACGCGCCACTGCATCACTGGGGCTACGCCGCCGCCGGACCCGCTGTGGCCATGCCCGGAGTGGGCACCTCTGCGCCGCAGAGCCACTGGGTGCCGCCGCCGTCCCATCACAGCCACCACAGCAACCACAGTCACGGGCACAGCAGCCACAAGCGGACGCTCTCCGAGAGCGACTGCGACGATCTCTACTCCGAGGAGTCATCCAAAGAACAGTGCGTATACGTGATAAATGCATAACTGAAGATCGAAAGAAAGTGTTTCCTTAGTAGGGATTTTCTATGTTTTTTTAAAGAAATAAGTTTTACACAAAACAAACTTTGAATTATAATTGTAATCAGCCTTGTAAATTCTCATTGAGACACCTAATTCATGGTTACAAATTCGTTTAAAACTAATCTCGAGATATATTTTCTCATGAAATTAAACAATATACATATACAAAAGCTTTAAAAACTCAAAACTAATCCTTATAAACCTTTAAAGCATCTTTGTTTGCCATGCTTTTAAAAATAAAGTACATTTCCCTTTGAATACAAATAAAGTTTAAAACTACTTTTAATTTCGGTTCAATAATTCTCAAAGCAAATCAGTTTAAATAAATAAACACCAATTCTTTCTTGCAATCTATTTTAATACTTTTAACACATTTTACTAACTCTGAAAATTTGCATTCTTCCTCCTTTTAGAATCTCTCCCAGTGGACCTGGCAGCTGCCAACTGATGACTCGCAAGAAGCGTCGCGGGGTCATCGAAAAGAAGCGCCGCGATCGGATCAACTCCTCGCTGACCGAACTGAAGCGTCTGGTGCCCTCCGCCTATGAGAAACAGGGATCAGCCAAGCTGGAAAAAGCGGAGATTCTTCAGCTAACCGTAGAGCATCTAAAGGGACTGCAGTCGAAAAGTAAGTTTCAATTTCAAAGACTTTAAATGCGAATTAAAAATAGCAAAGTTTTCGAGAATTGTTAGTTATTCAAAGATCCCCAGATCCTTTTAATATAAAACACCATGAGAACCAATCCAGCTAAGGCTTCCCTAAAAAAATTCCGCTGTGGGAATCACTTAAATACAATATGCGGCAAATTATCACAAATCCGAGTAAACAATACCCTAACCTGTTGTCCCGTCCAGGGTCGTGTGTTGTGGGAAAATTATGATTGCCACCCTAAAGTGGGCCCGAGTGAATCTCGAATCTCGGGTCTTCCCACGCTGCCCGCTGCAACACTACCACCAAAAGCTAGAGCTTCCACCCCCCGAGAGTGCCTGTTGGGTTATCCCGCAGAAGGACACCAGGGGGTTGTTCTTTATGCATGTCGCGTGGGAACAACTATTTTAATTGTTTGCTCGATCCCAGATTAGACAGCTTATTGACTTTCTCCGCCTCTCTCTTCCATTGCAGCTCTCGACCAGCTCACGTACGACCCACAGCGCGTGGCCATGGACTACCACATCATCGGGTTCCGCGAGTGCGCCGCCGAGGTGGCCCGCTACCTGGTGACCATCGAGGGCATGGACATTCAGGACCCGATGCGCCTGCGCCTCATGTCCCACCTGCAGTACTTTGTCCAGCAGCGTGAGCTCTCGGCCAAGAGCTGTGCCAGTCCCGGCAGCTGGACTGCACCCACTCCCAGCTCGGCCGGCTACCAGCCCAACTGTGCCGGGGCTTCGTACCAGACCTACGCTGCTCCAGCTAATCCTGGTCCCTATGTGTCCACCAGCAGCTCGCTTCACTCGGGGTATCCCACTCTGAGCGCCTCGCCCTCTCAGCAGCAGCAGCAGCCACAGCAACAGCAGCAACAGCAACAGCAACCACAGCAGCAGCATGGAGGTCGAGCCAGTGCCACCAGAGCGAGTTCAGCGGTTGGAAACGAGGTCCTTCCTAGCCATGACCACCACTCCGAGGCTAGCAGTCAGCAGCAGCAGCAGCAACAACACCAGCAGCAGCAGCAACAGCAACACCAGCAAAGGAGTCAGACCACGACCACACCACAGCCTGCCCAGCAGCAGCACTACACCCACGACCACAGCGTGGTGCATCCGGAGCAGCAGATACCCACCTACATCGAGCTAACCAACAGCAATCGCCCGGCGGAGGTGAGCTCCGAGGGTCTCAGCTACAGCACCGCCCCGCAGTATCCGGTGAGCGGCGGTCAGGACTACAACAATGCCAGTGTCCTCCAGTATGCCACGCCCAATGGAGCCAAGCCCTACAGGCCCTGGGGTGCAGAGATGGCCTATTGATCCGAAAATCATGAGAATCATGAAAATGAAACGGAAGAACTCTAGTCAGAGCAGACCCAGTGTGATAGTCCTAAGATTCGCATCCTACACAGAAGAGAAGAAAGAAAGCCAGCAGGGATTATTAGTTAAGCAATTAGAATTAATATTTATGATATATTGAAGTATATGAACATTTTGTGAATCTATTGTAAATAAGAGTAAATGATTATAAGTGAAAATATAGAATTAAAAAATTATTTAAATTTTATTTCCTTGGGTACAAAGCTTTCATTAGAATTGGGAACAAATCTGATATGAAATCAGGGGATTCAAGATTTATAAACAACAATTTATATCTTAAATACTTATGAGTATAGATATTATTCCTCAATAACCAAAAATTATAAACTAATCAGAGCAGGAATCCCCCCTACTAAGTTCATTGTGTTTTTTGTCATTTTTACATATATTAAAGTCAGTCAAAATTGCAAAAGTAAAATAAAAATGAGAGGATACTGGTGCCTTTCCTCTAGCAATCAAAAAGATTAATTGAAACTTCTGTCTAATTTGATCCATGGGACATGTGGACTCCAAGCGCCTGCCCCGCTGGTGGTTCGGCGGCGTTTGCTCGGCCATCGCAGTCACCGCCACCCAACCGCTAGATCTCCTTAAGGTGCAGCTGCAGACGCAGGCGACTGCGGACCGGAAGCCCGCCACTGAGATCATTGGCAACATCTACAGACAAGGCGGCCTCCTGGCCTTCTATAATGGCATCTCAGCCTCCTGGTTCCGCCAGCTTACCTACACCACCGCCCGCTTCGCCCTCTACGAGTGGGGCAAAAAGTTCGTCGACTCGGAGAGCGTGGGTGCCAAGGTGGGCCTGGCCACCTTCGCCGGCCTCTGTGGTGGCCTTGTGGGCGTGCCGGGGGACGTGGTCACCGTGCGACTGCAAAACGACAGCAAGCTGCCGCCGGAAAAGCGACGGAAGTGAGTACGGTTACTTGATTTAGGCGGTATTCAAAAATATCTAAAATAAAGCATTCGGAGACCGTTCTAATCCCAAACTGATTACGCAGCTACAAACATGTCTTCGATGGACTTTTTCGCATCTACCAGGAGGAGGGTGTGCGCAGTCTCTTCCGCGGCGCAGTGCCCGCCGTTTCAAGATCGGTGCTCCTGACCATTGGAACCAATGCGGCGTACGATCAGGTGAAGCAAATGATCAGATCAGCCACCGGAGCGCCAGATGGACTGCCGCTGCACTTCGCCACCTCCACGATAGCCGGCTGCATTGCTGTGACTTTAATGCAACCACTTGATATTGTCAAGACGACGTACATGAACGCCAAGCCGGGCGAGTTCTCCGGACTCGGCGGCGTCATCTTGAGCATCGCCCAGCAAGGACCAATGGCCTTTTACCGTGGTTTCATTCCGGCCCTGATTCGCGTCAGTCCCAACACGATCATCACATTTATTCTATATGAGCAGGCGCGGCTGCGATTTGGCTACCTGCGGCCGGAGGACAAGTGATTCGGACTGGATACCAAGTGGGATCCCTTTGTGATCCACAGTTGTATGTTCTTTATAAATACGCCGCTTCGTACGCATTTACACACTTTTTACTGTTCGAAAGACCACGTTTTCGTTTATCCACTGGACCGGAAATAATCCCTAACCAATAAGCTGCCACCGTGCTCGTTAGCGGACGCTGGACCGCGGATTTCGGGTTGCGCACTGTGGACACCACTGACCACTGGTCAAGCCAGCGCTGGGGGTCAACTATTGCCGCGTTTATGGTTTATGAAATTTGCATACGCATATGGGTTTCTGAGCCACTAACTAAACAAGCACGTGAGCACCCGATCCGCGGCAGTTAGTTAAGCCGGCTGCACAATCGCTACCCGTAATTAGGTAGCGGGGTTGGCAAGGTGCTGGGGGTCGCAACCCCGAGAGCACTGGACCCGGAACCGCAGGAACCAGAATTTCCATAGGAAACCCGACAAGACCAAGATCTGGTCAGCGCTCCAGAGGCACACATTAAAAACCCAAAAAGGGAACTGTCAGGTAGGCAAATACCTTCTAATATTTTAGCTGATCCGCTGGCTTGGGGTATTTTTGTGGACAAAGTACATAAATTAACTAACCAGAATTCAACATGTTTTTGTAAAAGCCGTTTTACTTAATGAATATTTTTCGTTTTAAGTCATACGAGTAAGAAACATTGGTTTTCATAAATTGGAGGGAAGGTAACTTTTTTAGAAACTCAACATGTAAAGTAAAAACGGGTTAGGTATCTTTTGAACCCTGAAAATTGTATAAATCATTCTTGTCCTCAACAAATTGCATACACTTCTAAGAATTTTGAAATCCCTAAAGCCATTAGTTATTGTATTTTATTTTTAAAGTTATAGCAATTTGAAGTAAGCACTCCTGCAAATGACACATTCTGAAATATTAAATTCCTTTCTTTCGTAACTATGTTTTTCAAACTATTGTAAAAGATATTATAAGGTCGCAGTAAATTCTGATTTCGGACTTGTTAAAAAACACCTATTTCCGCTATTCTTCTTTTTAATTTGATTTTTTGATTTCTGTGAACAGAATATTCATTCATACATTTAAAAAACAGATATGTCAACCAAAAAATTCTTAAAAAAAAACTATATTTGTACCATGAAGGATCCCACACAGGTCTAACCCTTGCCCCTAGAGCTTAATAATTCCCAGATCCCATGGGAATCATTTAATTTAATTTAATATATTTTTTAACTACTCCCAAATCCCACTCCAAATATTCACTTGAAACCTATATTGCATTGCAACCGAGCAACCGAAATCGCTGTCTGTGGAATGTGGGAAAATTCGAAATCACCCCCGGAAAACGCGCGAGAAGAAACAATCTTTTGCGCATTAATTTATTTTTGCCGGTTAAACACTTATAAATGTTTTCTCTGCCAGGACTTACCACTATGTGAGAGACCTCTGAGCTTTGACTTCCCACGCGACGTGCTAGAGCCACCACCACCACCGCCCACAGGGCGATACCCGAAGAGGTATTGAGGGTGTCTAGGGGTGGCTCTGCTCGGGATCGGCGTCAACACCATCGCCTTTGGCATAATACACACGTCAAAACTTCCAATTAGAGACAATCATTCGGGTCTGGGACAGGGGGGTACACGAGGGTTCCTTGGGTCTCTGATATCAGCACGAAAGGAGGGTGGTTTTATCACAGAGGCAAAGGCTACAAAAACCATCGAGTTGTTCGAACTGGATTTCATTCCTCGGATTACCAGCAGAGCAACAGGATCAGCAGCACCAGGAGAACCTGCCGTGGGATGGATGGTGGTTGCATATCATTATAATTGTGCGGTGTCATCGACAGGAAAGTGATTCCCATTTTTATTGCGGTTCGGGTCAATTAAGTGGAATATTTCGCGACAACTCCGAGTTCTGAATGGTTTTTCGTGTCAAACATCATAAAAACGCTCAAGTAATATTTAATTTATGCACATCTGGAGCAGGAGCACATGTGGACGTAATGGAAATGGCATTACAATCATGTGTATGGAGGACATAAAGGATTCATTGGTCCGTTGCCTTTGTGCCCGAATGTGTGTGGGGTATATCGAACACAGATATGGGAGTAAATGGGAGTTAATAAATCCATTCGATTTGAATGCAATAATCACTGAACTTGAAAATGCCTTTTATTTATTCCCCCTCTGGCTCTCTCTCGCTCTCGCCTGCGCTCGCCCGCTTTAAAAATAAACAGCATATCAGATCTAGCGCTCGCGCCGCACTATGGCCGGAAAGATACAGATACGTTGCAAAAATCAACTTTTTCATGAAAACGGATCGTAAAACTTGTTATTGCATTCGACAGGTAATAGTTCAAAAGGGTTGGATCCAAAAAATTATTCTAATCGGTCCAGTATCTTGGAAGTTACACGGCTTCAAAGTTGCCCTTTTTTTTTGGTTTGCAAAAAATTAAGTGCTTTTTTAGAAAAATTCGGATTTTGCTGCTGATTTTTGGGTAAAATATGTAACCGACCGGCATGGTTTTGGTCTCTATCGAAAGGGCCATCAAATCTCGGCAANCCTTTTATTTGTTCCCCCTCTGGCTCTCTCTCGCTCTCGCCTGCGCTCGGCCGCTTTAAAAATAAACAGCATATCAGATCTAGCGCTCGCGCCGTCTCACACACACACACCCAGAGCACGGGCGGAGAACGAGAGCATTTTTATGTATTATTTTCGTAAATGCCTCGCTCTGGCTTGTCATGTGAACTTTAATTTTGTTTTGATTATTTCTTTGCGGGGAACATCGACAGAAATCAATAATTGTCTCAGTTTGCCGGCTGAAGTTTGCGCAGCGTTCAACCCGTCGGACCGAATGTGTGCGTATGGTGCATCTGGCAGCATCAGTGCCCACGTTTATGTGATGTAATACCAGCTGAAAGGTGAAAGAAATACTGCTGAAGGCGATATGTGGACTAGGAAACTGTTCATCGGATTTATCAGAATGCCGCCGCCGGCTCATATACCCAGGCGTAAGTGGCACCAAAAGCAGTCACAGAAACAATATTCACAAAAAGCATTTAAGATTTGAAATGTATAAACTCAAACTCATTTCTCAAAAAAGGACTATCCACAAATCGAAGCTAAAATAATATTGAGCAAATTAGTCAAGGCAATTAGTTTGTTAATTCCTATAGGCCTAC
Organism: Drosophila nikananu; assembly: GCA_008042635.1. Taxonomy (NCBI): domain Eukaryota; kingdom Metazoa; phylum Arthropoda; class Insecta; order Diptera; family Drosophilidae; genus Drosophila; species Drosophila nikananu. The sequence continues at coordinate 259 of VNJV01000403.1, read as the reverse complement.
TTTGGTAAATACAAATGTTCTTAGAACTATGTATGTACATAGTTCTTATAAACATGATACATATATCTGTAGAAAATTTAAAAAGTAGATTACACTCATTATTTGGTTACTACATTGCTCCCATCCACGGTTATTCCTCATTAAAATCAAGCAGACTACTTTCAACTTACGCATTTATTTGGAACTCTTAAGATAAACTACAAAATCAGTGCCACGGCACTTGGTTGCCAATGGTGCCCTTCTTGTAGAACTTGGCCGT